>CAEGAE010031112.1:0-34247 GCA_903067095.1 Girardinus metallicus | reverse complement strand
ACAAAGAGTTTGTTCTGCTTTTAATATTGGTTAAATTTATTTCAGCTCTAAGTATTTAATATCTATGTGTTTTTATGGGAATGTGAATCTTTCAAATCAATTTGATTAGCAATTTTGATCATATTTCACATTTTATTGTGTCATGTTGCGTGGGGCGCTGGTCTTGGTCTTGACTTGGTCTCGGACCCTAAAAGTCTTGGTCTTGACTTGGTCTCGGACCCTAAAAGTCTTGGTCTTGTCTCGGTCTCGATACACTCTGGTCTTGGTCTTGTCTTGGTCTCAGGTTAGGTGGTCTTGACTATAACATTGGCGCTTTCAGACCTGCAGAGTACTTCGCATCTCCGCGGAGGATGTTTCTGCAAAGTTCCACTCTGAGACCTGGTTTCACAAAGTGCCAGTGTCAGAGACTCTGATGACTGGTGACATGTGAACGAGCGGCTGGATCCTTTCACAGAAAAACAGCTCCGTGTAGACAGGACCTAATGCACACCATCTTTCATCCAGTCAGAAAAGGCTGTTTTATAGCAGCGTGTGTGCATTAGTGACTTCAATCACATCATTATATCAACGAACTGTTTCAGCATTAAGCGTGCTCTTTAATCAAAACATTTTCACCTCAGACCTTTCAAAGGTGTTAAAAGCTAGTTTGCTTTTTTTTTTATATATTTTTCATTTGCACTTACAAACCAACTGGGACTTTAAATACACACTCCCACTGTTCTATTCATACTTTGACCAGGATCTGCTGTGGGGGAGATTTCCATACATCAAGTAATTGGTGTAATGTTTCGGTGAATCTTTGTAGAGGTGTAAATAATGCCAGGCGTTGTATTTGTGCTTGTACAGAAAATGGATGGATTATTATTATTATTTTTTTTTAATTTAGTTTTCAGCCTATGTCTTAGAGTATTCTGGATTAATCTTTGTTTTAAAATAATAAAATACAATTTTCTCACGCTCAAACATAATATAATGACACCTAATGAAGAATGAAAAAATATTGAAATGCTTTTCCTATGAAATATTTTATAGCACTTCTTAAAAGGAAACATAGTTGACTAGAATCTATACTAGCAGGTCAAGGTTCCTACAAAAGTTGGCAGATTGGAAATCGGTCCATTTTCATTCATGCAAATACAACGACTGGCATATGAGAAATCATAAACATCAAGGTTTTGTCAGATTAAAATAACAGAAGTTTAGTTTGTCTCTCTTAATTTCAAACATACGTGTGTGCTTTTCGCATCTGAGTGTGTTTAGGGAGCCCAAGCAGTGCTAGCTGAGCCTGTCATCCATCTGCTTCTGTCTTCTGCAGTTACATGAAAGGAAAACAGCTCGTGCTCACCCCCCTCTACCCCCGTTTGCCTTCTCTCATTTCTCTGTGGTACAAGGCAGAGTTAGGAAAGAAACAGGAATAAATTAACCGCTCTACAAACCAAATCTTTTCTCCTGAAAGCACCAGAGGCAAGATGAGAAGCAAGAGGATGTCAAGTTGGAGGAGAGGTGTAAATGGACAGGTGAATCTCCGCAAACAAGGCGCCATCTGACAGCTGGAAGCTGCTCATACTGTTAGCCATCAGCACAAATTTAAAATTGGCAACCGGAGTCTTATTTTATGCAAAACATAGAATTATGATGCAAAAACAACACTTGGTACTTTTTATGTACACCCAGAAAGGTCAGTAGCGTATAAACAAACACCATAGACATGAAGCTGGAAACAAACCTGCTTTAATGACAGTCTGTGTGGAAAAGGAGGACAAAAAGGATGAACGAGGGGAAAGTAAATGACCAGAGAAGAAGAGGGACAACAGTTTGTTAGTGAGTCTGGAAGCTGCTGACAGACCTGGAATGAGATGTTACTGAAGTAAACTGAGCTGCTGTGAAATTGTGGACGGTGTATTATGTCTGCTGGGCCCAGAGCTCAGCTAATCAGATAACAACAGATACTGCTAACCTGATAGCTTTCCCAGAACATCCAGGTCAGAGAGATCGACTGGGCGCTAATCCTCCCACAAGGCAAGAAATTAATTTAAGCGAAGGCTAGACAGCAAGAAACGGAAAACCTCATTTGAAGAAAATTTAAATTATAAACATCACAATTGCTAATTAATTTATTCAGACGCCATATATTGTATATCTACAGTACGTTTAAATTTCAGGTGTCATATACTGTATATATACAGTCATATTCAATAAATTAGGGTATTATTGAGCAGTCAATTTATTTCAGTGACATAAGTGAAACATATTCACGTTAATTACTTAGATACGATGATTTGCCATTCAGCTAATGAAAGCAGAGCATTTATTAAAACATTTTTAAAAATAATAATATGGAAATATGGGCTTAATGAATTTTATTTTTCCTCCTTAAAGTTTGTTATTTTGAAAAAGTATTTCTAATATAACAAATGAGTCTTATCGAAATAATTCATTGACACACAAATAGCACATTAACTGTAAATGTAAAGTTGTACTTCTGTGTTCTGAATCAACTGGATTTGTCCTATTTATTCAGAGAATAAATAGGACAAATTAAATCATGATAGTTTCATCATTTTGTAGAATTGGTTGTGTGCAATAACAAAATAAATTTTTCTGTTGTTTACCTGAGTTGAAAAGATTCACAACTTATCAGTGAAAGATCCGTCCAACCGATTACAGATCACTATTTCCTCCTCAAAAGGTAGTTATTTTTAAAAAATTACAATGTATATGGTGCAGTTTCAAGCAGACATTGAGTCAAATATTGTGACCCAGCTTCTTAGTCAGAGAATAGAAGGAAGAAGATAAGAAATTTTGATTCTCAAACGTGATTGTTTATCTGTGACTGACATTATAAAGCTGTAGTCTTCGGTTTTTTCATTAGCTTATTTTATATACAATAAACTAAATTTAAAAAGCATTCACTTTTACTCAAATCTCACTTGTTTATTAGACCTTTAATCCTTTGAAATAGAAAAATTGAAAAAAAAAATGAAGCAAGTTATGGATGCAAATATTTAATACCTGTCTGGATCTTTAACTGCTGTAAGAATTTTCTTTTTGTATTGTACACATTTTTGCAGGACATTTTACTTGGCTGCATTGGTTTGCAGTCTTTTCACTAATATGTTTTCTTATGTCATACATGAGCATGTTTCTTTGTGCACCTCTATGTTGTCTTATCTGTAGCAAATTAGTCCTGCAGAAACATTCACCATTTCCTGACAGTAAAAGCCTCTTTATTCCTAAATACTGAGTTTTGGGAGCCAGTGTGTTTATTTTCCACTTTAATCCTTTGAAATCTGTTGTCGTGATTCAACGCCAACAAACTGCCAGGAAAAGTACCCCCCATGGACACGGGATTAGGCGAAGAAAGAAACAATGTTATTCTACATAGCGTGACTTAAACTGTTACCAGTGTTATTACTGTAACCCTTGATCAGACCCCAGTTTTCAACAAAAGACACGGCCATCCATTTTCCAGTAATCAAACCTTTGGGTCCATATTGCATGCCATCTGTGAGAATAGGTCTTAGAAGGCTGTTAAGTGCTTTGGAAAACTCCAGTTCTTGTTCCCAAATGCCAGTGACAGACTGATAGCTTGTCACGGTTCTCCTCGCACACATCTAAACCGAAGCAGCAGATGGCCTAGAAAAATAAATGCATGCCTGGTTGAGGCATAAAGATTTCAGGAAAAGTTCAGCAATGGACTGCACCATATGTTACAGCCCCCAGGAAGGAAGGAAGTGCCTGTGCAGCAGGTATCAGACGTGTAAACACAGTGCTGACAGCAGTGGACAGCTACCTGCATGAAAAAGACCCCCGCAGATGATGGATACTTAAAGGCTGTGAGAGGAAAGGGAGCCCTCTGTCGTGAGTCTCTCACTGCATCGTTTTTCATCTTGACCCATATGTGGCATAAAAAGCATTTCCAAGCAGGGGAACAGAAAAGAAAGCAGTGGTTGTGGCTCAGCGCAGACCCCTGGCTCTGGTCCAGAAAGATCTGGCAGCTGCCCACTGAATCAGACACATTGCTCAGTTGGGACCACCGTTAAACATCTCATCTAAAAGAAGTGTTTCACCCATAACACATTTTCGGAGCTATTTTCTGCCTACCTCATGTGTAATTGATTTCCTTAAAGTCATTTCAGTGCTCTGTTTGGTTCATTATGCAGCACATTCTGCTCTTTGAGTTTGTGAGGCCTATTGGTGATTTTAAATCCCATTAAAGGCGGCGATGAATCTCGCCGTGCCATTTGTCTTGCTGCTGTTTCGCTGATGTGAAATATAGCCCAATACAGTGTACCGCTGAATCACTGCTCAGTCTGTGTGACACTTCAGAGCAGACTGGCAGAAGCATCTAAAGATAAATTATTACAAAATCTATAATACAAGGTCTGAAAAACGATGTTTAAAAAGCGTTATTAAGTTAGACTCGATGGCTAAACATTTCTAAAGTAGATACTACAGCACTAAAACCCCTACTTATGTTTAAAACATTGGGCTGTTTTGTTTCAGGCTTTTTCTGTTGGATTCATGCAGCAGTAAGGTTTTTTTTTCTCACTGCATTCCACCCACAGTCACAGTGCATTCTCTCTCTTTTTTTTTTTTTCCCCCACAAGGTAATTACACTTGTAGGTTCTCCACAGTATATTTCACCATGGCAAGTACCCATTTTTCTACAGATCAGCGGACTATTGGGAGGAAATTACACTTAAGATTAGGACTAGGGGCAAAAATGGGTTTCTCTGCTACTTTACGTGCAAACAGCAGCTCAGTCAAACATGGGGACTCTTCACATGGCGAAGCATTACGAGCTGTACAACCAACTCCAAATGGAGAGAAAAATTGCGTAAAATTGCATGTTGAGCTACGGGGGAGCAGTGAAATCTGCATCACATAAATTCTGTGGGAAAAAGGCTGAGTGCTTCATTAGAGCAGCTGAATGTCATTTAAAAACAAATAGAGTCAAAATTAAAACCGAAAGACTGTTGATGTTTCTTGTTTTGAGAGACATTTGTCCACAAACTTTAGCATGTCCAGTCATCTACAGTAACTGCAGAGGACATTATCTTTTGAAATGTCAGGAATGCTTTATTCTCATGATTTCCTTAACACACGGGGTAAAATAATTAGTAAATGGTGTTGTCTTGCTCTAGTGACTTAAGATGTGTCTTAATGTATTACTTGAAAGGAAATCAGGGCCATATATTTTGATGCACATCCAATCTTTCAGGATTTTCTTAAAAGGGATCTGACCAAAATAAACCTAACCTTAATAATTGTACTTAGAGGGGGAGTATTATGTAAAATCAACTTTTTTGAGCTTTATATCATGCTAGAATGTTATTCCTTCATTGAAAAGTAAAATGACATATCCATCCATCCATTGTCCATACCTGCACATCATTAGGTCACAGGGATACTTGTTAACGTGTAAGGCAAACTATTAAACCATGAATGCACATGTTACTGACAAGCTGAAAATCATAGGAGTTGATTTAAACATTTGAACATTTGAACAGCTGAACATCAATAATTAAAACAAAGATACAAAACTGGGGAAAACAGTGTGAAACCATTCTCCATCAATGTTTGCACTTTTTTATGTATTATTAAAAAAGCATCTCATATCAAGAAGTGAAAGTATTTCTTAAATGCAGGCAAAAAAAATCAGCACATGCCCCATAATAGCTGGTATAATTATTTAAAAATTAAAACTAAAAGAAGGAAAAAGATCACAAAAGTATAATGTACTTTGTGTTGGCTATATGCAGTATGGGCAGCTTCCTGGACAGTGAACGCGTTAGCTTTTGATGATGGTAACATTATGCCGATGACTCGCAGCTTTGGGCTCAAAACTTAAGCCCCATGAATTCTTTCAGCCATCGTAACTGCAAGTCAGTCGTATAGCTGACAAAGACTGAAAGTGATCAGTGAAACATTTTGTCTGAGAGAAGGGAGATATCAGAACTGGCAGGATGCAAGGGATGGAGAGAATATGGATGAAGCGACAACAAAATGGTTTCGCCTCACCATCGCTTTCATTCCCCCTGAGGACGGCTGAGTGAAAATGGCTGTGAATAACATGTCGGCTTACTCCGAGAGACACTGTATCATCTATACAGAATAGCATAAACAAAGCCGAATAAACTGTCTTAAGCACAGGATGTGATTTCTCCCTATTCATTCCAGGATATGTCAGCTCAGCCTTGTGGATTCCATTCTCGCGAGCAGCAGAAAAGAAAAAGATCCCTGGTGGAGCAATCTGACAGTTCTCTTCCAAGACAAGGAACCCAATTAATGTAACTCAAGCATTGATTCATTTGATTTTTAAGAAGTTTTAGATTACTGTAAGATTTATAACCATTATTTTATTTTCACTGCTTTCTAGTAAGATTTTTGTTTGATTAATTATGAATAAAAAATGTACCTCCTCTATGACACCTTTTTATAATGTTTTCTCCCAAATGGTAATAAAAACCTAGTTTTTTCTCGCCGTAAGGTTGGCACAATCATCCTTTTAATGAAATTGGCTTTAAAAAGGTTTTAAACCCCCAAAGGATATAGATAAACACAGAGAGCAGCATGTAATCCCCCAATCATAATTAAAACCTGATAATCACCAAATTTAGAGCAACAGGGATTTGCTCTATCACAAAGCAGGGGCTTTAGATGCTCTGCTCACCGCTCTCTCTCACCTGATCGAAGCTTTTTGATGCGACCCTGGCTGAGGCTGGGGTCGACGGGGAGGAAGTCTTTGAACCAGGAGATATCTGGGTCAGGGGTGCCGCTGGCAGCACAAAGCATGGTGGCTGTCTTTGTCCGCTCCACCACCTTCAGCTGGGGACCCATGTCTATGCTCGGGAAGCCAGATGGTAACACGTCCTCTGGAATGAACAGAAATCAAGAGCATGCATCAATATGAATGCGTACAGAAATGTGCTGCTTTCTGGGTTATACTTTTAGTTTGCAAGTTGAAAAGTTTTGGGAGTTTTTCTCTACCATATTTAATCAGAATTACTCACACATTTACCAAACATGGGACTTTCAGAATAGTGGAATTATTTTGAAAATGTAACCTTTAATTGGATTGTATTTATTCAACATTGGGCAAAAAACTCGATAGATCATTTTTACCAAAGTGTCACTTATTTTTGCATTCCATGACATTCTGTTTTCCTGGAGAATGAATGTTGCATTTGTCTTGGCCGCGATTCAAAATGATAAACGTTGGAAAACAGGCCATTCAAGAACAGCAGGTATGTGTCAGTCTTCATTAGTCAGAAAATGGCGACAATAAAATAGCACCTAAACTTGCCCTATGTGCAATTAAACCAATAACTGAGAAGTTTTGGGTTTGTCAAGAACCCAAAGTTACCTTTGCTACCACACATTGCGAAGAGGATGGTGAGGGAGGTAAAGCACCGTGTTGGAGATCTGTAGCACTTTTTTAGCACATGTTACTGTGGTAAAATGTAATATGTATTTTAGGGCTTTTTGCACATCTTTACCACTTGTTGACACTCGTATTTGTGGAGCTTTAGTTTCCAGGCCTTCCTCCCCTTCATTAGAGCTCAAAACTGGTCGTGCTCACCTAAATGCTGGTGTGAGAGACGCCGTTCCTCCCTGTAAAATCAGCAAAACCATACATGTGGAGTATGTGGTGATACTGGTGCAGACAGGAGAACCAGTACAGCCTTCAGGACAAAAAGCCCCAGACTAATACTCACAACAAACCAGTCATTAGGTGAGACAGCAGGCGGGAAGAAAACAGCCAGAATGTCAGATATGTCTGACAAGCTGTTTCAAGAAGAGCATAAACATACCGCCCAGTCAGCAGGAGTTGCTTCACTCTTGACACAATTCACACACACACGCCCACATACAGTGCTATGAAAAAGTATTTGCCCCCTTACTGATTTCTTTTGTTTTGTTTTTTAAATTTTTGCTCACACTATCGTTTCAGCTTAAACTCATTTGAAAATCAAACCATGACTTCAGGATGTAAAAACCACAAATTTTGAATACTGATTTCTCCTATTGGAGAAGGCAGCTATGAAAAAGTAACTACCCTATAATGCCAATAACTTTCTAACCATTTATGATAAGTGGCAATAAGTCTTTTGACATCATTGAGAAGAAGGTTTGGCCCCTTCTTTGCAGAATTGTTTTAATTTGGTCACATTTTTTTATTCATGAATGACCTGCTTTAGGTCATGCCTCAGCATCTAAATCAGACTAAAATGCTGACTTTAACAAGGCTACTTCAAATTCGTTGTCCTACTGCATAGCATTAAATACAATTGGGCTTAAGGTCAGAAACTTAGCAGGAAAATGTTGTCTCTAAGCTCTCCCATTGATGCCATTTATTTCCTATTATTCCGTTATGAACACCGACATTAATTGAGGGAAGTGAGTTAGATGCTTTAGATGCTGTTTTGGGTTTTTCTGTGATCTGACGGATAAATTATCAATAGGCACCTGGGAGTCTGGTCACTCTTGGGAAGGTTCACCATTGTTCCATGTTTTCTTCTTTTGTGGAAAAGGTGTGGAATCCTAAAGCATTAGAAATGGTTTTGTGACACTTTCTAAACCGGTTGGTGTCATCTGTTGAACATAGTTATCAGGGCATGGTGTGCTTCCTAGGTGTAATTATATTTTTGCAGAATGCATTTTTATTGAATTTGCAAATTAAAATTAGCTTGAAGATCTGAAACATTTAAGTATGAAAAAAGCAACAGAAGAAATCTGTGTGGGCAAACACTTTTCCACAGCACTTCACATGAATGCTGTGTGTTACAAAGTTAGAAAGCCAGCCAGGTGTTTGATTGACTGGCAGTAGCTCAGAGTTTTAAGAGGTGTGGCTCTGTGTCGGCGTCCTGAACTGATTCCTGTCTAATAACTATGCAGAGAGCTGTTCAGAAACAGCAGCAGCAATTAGAAGCTGGGATCAAGAGGAGGGGCAGGGCACTGGGGGTAATAAGGACTTGTTAGCAGTAATTGTTAAAATGTACCAACGATTAGAGAGGCCGTTCCGGGATGTGTTCGCATGCGTCTGGATCTGTCTGATTACACTGGGGGGCAGTAGAAAGGTGTGTATGTGCGAATCTGCTCCTATAGCTACTCTCCATATTAACACCATCGCAGACTCTTCAGCCATGTTTGGAATAATGCCGCGCGACATGAAAGCAAAGGCGTGCGTTCAGGATAGCAGTTGCTTTCTATCACAAACATGGAGCGGACGCACTCGCATGCACTTTCTCTGCTGAATGGGATTAAGGATCTTGGTGACAGCAGTCCAGATGGCCAGACACGAATTCAGGCATCCATCAGCCCACCTGTTTCCTCTGCTCTATTTGCCCTTTTTAAACCACACACACACAGTCTCTCTCTCTCTCATTACCATACACACCAACACCTCCTCCATACCTGGATATATCATTATTTTGCTCTGCTGAAGTGATGATATTTGTTTAGCTAAGGAGCCAAGCTTATGGGGAGCCATCAGGTATGACTCCCTAAAGCCAGGTGTCACTGGAAACCTACCGCCGCACACAGACCAAGGTGTGGACCATGACCACATCAACTGTCTGTGTGTTTTCCTTCACTCCTCTCCTCCTCTGGGCTCCCTGCTACCTAACTGCATGACAGACACACACCATCTGTTCACGTAAGCTCTGAGGTGGCGATGAGAGGCTGAGTGGAGATACGATCTATCGCCCTCTCCTTCCTTTTCTACAGCCAGCAGCGTTGGAGAGAGAGAGAGAGGCACTGTCAGAAAGACACATCATTCTGAGACTGACGCTGTGAGGAGGAAGTTGGGGAGAGATGCCACAAAAGTAAACCGGAGCAGAGTCCAACTGGTGAGGGTATCTGCATACCAACCCTCTGACTTCAGAAAACAGAAACCAAGAAAAATATGAGCCATCTCCTACTGATCAATGCTAATGATGCACCTGGTCAGTGATTTTGCCTACTGAAGAGGCAGAGAGGAAGAGAAAGGAAGGAGACGATAGGGATCGATGGGACAGGTCAGGAGGCTACCTCCCCCGAGGCGAGGACTATGCTAGGCCTACAACTGTTCCTCTCTGCCCCCCCATCCCACCATACCCAATGAGAGTTCAGATGGTCTTTTCATCACACCGCCAGCTACTACTACATAGACTCCCTGGCTGTTAATTAGAGCGCACCACTGCACTGGGTTTAGAGCATGAGCATATGTGTGCGTGTCTATCTGTAGGGGGTCTGGCTCGGTATTCCAGACAGGTCTTTATAAATGCTGCAGAAGATGGCAGTGTGGGCGGACCGGAGACTGAATAATTACACAGAAGTTTAAGAAACAGGCAAACAGACACATATGATGGCATGCTTTTAGTTTAGGCAAAACAAAACAAAAATTACTTTGACAAACAGTCTATTCAAATAATTTCAATAAAAACATTTTTTATTGGGAGGTGTTGTGAAGATTAATTGGAAATTAACTTTGAAAGGAAACTTAAAAAACTAATTAAATGGATAAGGTCATTGCTTTAAATTTTAGCTGAGGATTGATATTCCAAACAGAATTAAACAGATTGTGCTCAAATTTGAAATAAAAATATCACAATTTTATAGAATAATTATCACTTTCAAATAATTGTTTTGAAAAATCAATTATTTTAAAAGAATTAAAAAAATTTTCTGACTATTGCCTTGCTTCAGAAAACAAGCTGACAAATTAGATTGTCTCAAACAAAGAAAGAGAGGTACATATTCATGAAAGAATTTTTAAAAATAACAAATATTAATGTAACTGTGTTAAATGCATATCTTCTTACTTATATAAAAATAGCTTTTTATTTGTTATTGTACTATTATGATTGATCATAATTGAAGCAAAAATAATGACTGTTTCTGTTATTATGTTAACCTTTCACAAAAATACCTAGATTTTTTCTCACAATACCGACAACCAAAACATGTAACTAAAAGAGTGAATTTGTATTGTTCATATGTGTTGAAAGCCCAAGTTGAAATCTTTTTGTTTTCAGAGTCGATCCCCTTTTTAATTTTTACTATGAACTGTTTGAAAGAGATTGGTTGTCAATATTTTGAGAAGATATTAACTTTGTCAATTGTAGTTCACATTTTCGCAATTATTTTATTAACATGGGTAAGATAAATTCCAACACACAAGGAAAAATTTGTTGACTTTATCTTTCTGTGCTCCAGCAATAAATGATTTGTAAACATGTGGAGAAAAAAGACAGATGAATTTGTGATTTATATAAACAATACAAAAAAACAGTTATTATTAATTTAGTTATTATTATTTTATATCAATAAAAAAAAAAAAATCTGAAAGCGCCAATGTGCAACAGAAGACCTCAAATGCTAGCCACCCTAAGAATAATCTTAAAGAAGATATGGACACTTTGCCCTTTGCAAAGTGTCCATATCTGTTTTGAACAGATATGGAGTCAAAACATGGCCAGGTGGTCACAAATCCATTTTATCTGTTGTAGCACTGCTGTTTATGTACTGTGGCAGAGTTCAGCCCTTTAAAAAAATGAAAAATGGCTTTGTAAAAGTATTTATACCCCTTGATATTTTTTTCTTACATGTTGATGAAAAACTTCAAATAATTTTTGGGGAGATTATGTGTTGTACCAGCACAAAGTAGTTCATAATTGTAAAGTATAAGGAAAATAATAAATTGTTGGCAGCATTAGGAAATTCACAGAGTCTGAATGTGCCAGATTTAGCTAATATACCACTTAGAGAAATAGGCAAAATAAATCAAAGATACACTGCTCCAAGAGACATACAGACAATACATTTAATCATGACACAGAGCTTAAAACTCCTTTCTTTCTTTTTTATCATTCTTAGCCCATCTTCAAAATTGCTCAAGAAGGGCTTCAGTGATGTGATGTGTTGTGGCCTGCTTTAAAGCTGGTAAAACAGAGACAAGGGATATAATCTTAATAATAAATTCCTTGTGATGTATAAACCATTGTGTTAAAGAAGTCAGGTCTCTAAAGCAAAGGGCAAAGTGTGGCAGAACAGGCGGACTGTTAATGAATTCAACAGAGCTACAGACAAAAAGGGCAGACTGAAGCATACAGCAGACTTTGTGCTGTTGATGCGCATAAAGCAGCAGACAGAGAGTTGTACTGAACTCTTAAGCACAGTTCACTGGAGATGCGAATCGGGAGCTACAGGTACTCTGTCAGGTTCCTGGATGAGTCAGCGACCGCTTGAAATAGATACTGCGGGCATGGCCTTGATCACACTTTTCACCAAATGAATCATTTATCAAACGCAAACACCGCAGCACAAAAGTCAAGCTTATTTTCTACCTCCTGGTTAAATTGATAAAGATGGCCAACGGAAAAATGCGCCATGTGTACACAAAAACACAGTGCGAGTGTCAACAGAGCTTTCGGGGAGCATTGGCAAGCTCTGAGCAGCATTGTTCCCTGGAGCTTTGTGTTTTGTGTGTGTGTTTGTGTGCATGAAGAGGTTGAGAGTGTACATTTTGGCCTGGTTATGTTTGCAGAAGGGCAATCAGGCCTGGTGCCCAAAACCAGTCAGCGGAGCCAGCCGGATCTGGGCAAATATGCAATTTGTGTGTCCATGTGCTCATATACACATACGGTAGTTGTGCTGTGGTAGCACACATTCAAGCGCGCGCACACACCCAATGAGTCAAACACATAATGCATATGATGCAAACAAACAAACAGGAATCCAGATTTTATTTCTCTGTGTCGCTTTGTAATCCCACCCTCCTTCTGCCACGCACACATACTTAGTTTGCTCAGAAACAGGTTGGCTATTCATATTTCAGGTTATTTCTGAGGGAAATGTGCATAAAAGCTGATCTCAGGCTGCCTGATTCAGGATTAATGTGCCAGCACTCAGCAGTCTTCAGAGACAGTAATGCACTGACTCCCAAAGGCTGAACGAGGACTGAGGGGGAGCACTATAAATGCTAATAAACCTTTATGATAATGGATCACAACACAATGCAGATTCTGGACTTCATGGATCTGTCACATGCATATGCGCCGGGCCTGTTCCTCACTCTCTGCTTTATGAGAGTGAGGAACAAACAACGGGACTACGGTGAACACAAAGCAGGAAAGAATGGCGGGGTGGGGGGAAGAAAGAGAGAGAGAGAGAAAACAGAAGAAAAGAAAAAGAGTAAAGATGAGGGCATGTGATGAAAGAGACAGCTCTCCTCTCAAGGAGCATAATCCGCTTGCAAGCTGAGTTGATACTCTCTGTTGTTTTCAGACTCAAATGCTGTTTGAGCCGCCGGCCTGCCAATGCAGCTGACGCCTGGGGCCTGAGGGGAGGTGGAAAGGAGGGTGTGGGGAGGGGAGAGTCACTGATGTGACTCTGCTTTTCATAGAAAGGGAGGTGACAGAACATCTCTACTCCCTGTTTCCTTTCTCTCACTCTCTTTTTCCCCTCACTCTATTTCCTTCTCCTGTTCCTCACCTCCCATTCTCCTAAAATGGGACACTGGGAGGTGAGTACAATCAGGATTACTCTTCCCAAATCGGGCAGAAATGTGCACATTCACACACAGACATGAAGCATGACGTCCTGCGGACATGCGCGCGCACACGCACTCGCGAAGGCCGTCTGCGCATACATGTGCATGAAGCGCCGCAGTAATGAGAATCTCTCGCCCACCAGAGGTTCTCAAACATGCAGAGCTGCGGATATTTCTGTCTCCCGAAGGCAGAACGACACAAGTGCAGCGTCCATTGGAAAGAGCAGTTAAGATGCAGTGGGGCCGTGGGGGGTTTGAAAAATGCAACATGAGGAGTTTAAAAAAAACAAAAAAAAAAAAAACTTGAGAGACAGTAAGGGTCTGGAGAAGATGAAGGGATGAATAAAACAAAAGGGGAGAAATTAGGAAGGGATATTGCTGTAGGCCAAAGAAAAAGCAAATGATGAAGATGGCACTGTAAAAAAAAAAAGCACCATCACATAGCATCTCACACCTCTCTCCATTAGGTAACTTATTGTAACGGAGCAGCAGCTAGCATCCTGTGACCAACAGCAAACCGGTTAAACTGCACGGCTCTGCTATTAGTCTCAGTCAACAGACATAAAAACGACGAGATGAAATGCATTGGAAATTGAAAAGACGGGAGTGAAAGATATTTTGAACAGTAATGGAAAGCCTTCTTTCTAACTCAGTGGCTAGTGAGCCTTTTCCACAATGAATCATTTCTTTTAAAGTCTGACCCAAGCAACATTTTTGCACATTTTCTGCTCTTAACAGCACTTTTGGATGGGATGATCTATTTTAAAGTACAGTGCTGACTGCAAGGGCATCAGGTACTATCAAATAATCAGACATAAAACCAATAATCATATCCTTGTTGTGAGGAAGAACTTCCCGAGGTGGCAAGTAAAATGTCATTTTTCATTTTTATATATGTTAAATCTTTAGCATTTTAAATCAATCAAAATGAATTTCTAATTTCAGAGGGAAAAATGGGTCTGACCCCACTGATTACTGGGCTGATGCAGAAATCACTATTCCATTACACAATTGCAAATATGTACAGCAATCTTATAAATTGTGTATAAACATATTTCAGCAGAAGATTTTTTTTTTTAAATTAGCAGATTACTTACATTTAATCTGGAGCTCCACAATATATTCAGTTGCAATCACAGAGAACTGTTGGATGGAATATTTGGTTGAATCAAATATTTCAGCTGTCGTGCCAAATTGAATATTTAGCCACTTTGGTGGATTTCCATTGTGATTTCTACCTGTAACTGATATTATCTTACTCATCAAGATTCTAAAGGCCAGGGAGATTTGTGGGAACACATTGTTGATGAAGGAGGAGAGAGGAAATATGGGCCTTCAAATTATGTGCCACTAAAATTATTAGGTTTGGGATAAATCATGTGAAATCTGTGGGTTGTAATTTTCTGCCCTTCTTCCTATAAGAGCTCAAAGGGAAACATTATTATGGTATATTTGCACAACTGGTTGCCATTTTTAAGATTTTAATCTGTAGTCTTCCTGCTTAGACAGGCCGTCACCAGAACCCTGATTTTTATCTGGATGATGAGCTTTTAATTGAATGTTTTCTTATTTATTTTGCTCGATTTTACTTTGTCCTGAAAAGCTCATAACTTCTAAAGCTGAGGAATTTAAATAGTTTTGAGAAAAGATGTGAAAACTGAATGTTGCTTTTCTAAAAGTCAAAACAGGAAATTATTTGCTTCCCATTTCCATTCCCAGACAACATAGGAGTAAGAAGGCGCTTCAGGGGTGAAGGGAAAGCAAACTGCTTCAAAGAAAGTTACTTCATTTTATTGTGTGAGCTTTCAAACTCTTCCTTAAAGGGGTGTATAGGATTTGGTAATGTTGGGAGCCTTTTGGAAGACTTTGACACAAAGTAAGACTATTAATCTAGAAATTACACAAAGATACCGCTGTAGTTCTTGAACCCCAAAAGTTGCGTTACCCAGTAACTAACCAAGTACTTTTAAGTAGGTTCCAACACCACTGTCAAAAGCCTTGCGATCCTTTTCGACATTTTCTTTGACAAATTTATTACAATAGTCTTAGAATTGGAGGCATCTTTACACAAAGTGACACAGACAAATGGGTGTAGTAATTTGTAAATCCTTTTTTTTTTTATTCAAATTGCAGGAAGGGATATTGTGTGAGCTTTGAGAAAGGATCTTATTTCTCCATTAGTATCATGATACGCTGGCTTCCTATTAAATTCAGGATTCAGTGAAAATTTGATTACACATACAGTCCTCAACAGCATAATACTTTCTGACTGACTTTATGCCTACCACCTCACAAGAGCAGTCCACTCTCAACATGCAGGAATACTTGTCATTCACAGAATTTCCAAGTCATGAGTAGGAGGTAGAGCTTTTAGTTTCCTGGCCCCTTTCCTGTAGAATCCTTCCCGCCTTCGATATGAAACATGAATACACTCCGATCTTTTAAAACAAAGCTCAAAAATCTCTTAGGAAAAAATCTCTATCACACAGAGCTGTTGTACGGTATACCTGCTCTCACTTAATTGTGCTGCATATTTTGAACTGCCACTGTAGCCCATTTGTTTGGTTTAACAGCCTTTAAATTTTTATTTCGCTTCTTATTTTAACTGTTTTATATCATAGTTTAATGTTATTACTTCTATTGCAAGTCAAGCTTAGTCTTTGTAAACATTTTGCCTAAATGACTTTCTATTGCCCAACCTCAATATCTATTTATTTCATGTCGAAGGTTTGCTAGTTCAGCTTGCTTGTGTTGTCTTTTACAAGCATTTGAACAGTGCAAAATGAATAAAGCTGAATTGAAATGAATGTTCTTTATCGCTCATGTACACATGTAATGTCGTCTCCGCTCATAAATAATTAATGACCATTCAAGGCAGAGAGGTTTGTTAAATGACATTGAATGATTTTCTTGCTGGATGTAGAGGCTTTTTAGTCCATTTTACTAAATCTTTACACACAAATAAAGCCAGGGGGTTGACAGCAGAAGCTTTTCTAAACCAATGCTACAATCTGAAGACATTAAGACCCAGGCCCCCTCCCTCCCATCCTTCATCTCAGCAGTTTGTAATTCAGATTTTGCAGCTTTGAAGCTGAGAAGGATATGAATATAGGCATGAGAGGATCCTTCTGAGGTTTATTATGGAAGAATGCAGCTAAACATATTCACAAGATTTTAGGAGTATGGCTAGTAGACCATAAACAACACAAAATGTTTAAGAAGAGGTTTTGGAAGAGAAAAAAAAAAGTCAGTGTTATTAAATATTTCCATTGTAGACATCAGGATCCTATCCTATAAATTTTAGATTGGAGAACCTCTACCCACAAAGATGCTTTCAAGGACTCACTCATTACTCATTACTTGTGGCCAGATTTTTAGATCAACTCCTAAATTTAATGGGAGTTAGCTTTGAATTAAATAACATAACAAGATACAGATTTTTCAGTATTTAGTGTGAAGGTTATAAAAAACAACAATATGTATTATTTTTTACACTGAATAAAAATGCATACTGTTGATTCTTAGTATCATCCCCACTGTTCTAATCAGGGCTCTTACAGTTTAGCTGGCAGAAAAAAAGTGAAATGTTGACAGAGAGACAGACAAATCGAGACTCGGTGCTGCAACTGGCTAACTGTCAGCCACTAGCAGCACTATCACCTATCAGCATGAAACCCGTCTGAGTCTGAACTGCAATTAATCATTTGTAGATCAATAAGTAAACTGATCAAAACTGAGTTGCCAAATTAAACAGGGATTTATGAAACCTTTATTCTATTAACTAAAACACTAAATATGAGTATGTGTAATGTTTTTTTTTATTTTATTGGGGGCAATGGGACAACCTTTGAATAACACAAGAATATAACTGCAATAGTTATATAACAGTTAACTATTGCAATATACTAGATGATTCCAGCAGTACATCAGCTAATTTCCTGCTGGCTGCGCTGGGGGACATATGGAACAGTGATGACACGACACTTTTACGGGACTGACGCAACCAAACAGGAAGAGCCACAGGGAAGAGTCTAAGCATGTTCAATTTTACAAGCATATCCAAATAGATTTCCATATTAAAAGCTTAAAATGTGTAGCTCTCACCTCAAGTTAAATAACATTTTTAAAATTTCATACCCTGTCATTAGTAAAATGATTTTTTCCCTTTGTTTCTCTAAAATGCTTCTTCCTTAAATAAATGTAATATGTGTATTTCCATGACAACAACACCTCAATGTGTGAAATGTTAGATGGTCACCGCAAAAACCTAATTGATGCAAATTAGGTGTTTGTTAGCTGCATGTTTGTGCTGTTTGCTCCAAAGTTATAGTACCTAAACATCATATTGTATTGTCTACTACAGCCATGAACTCTCTTGAAGCCCGCATGCAGTGATTCAGCTTTTACGGTTTACCGTCTCTGAATAAAAGTAAATATTACTTCACTTAATGATACCCTGCACTCTGTTATCGAAGGCAGAGTATTTTTATAGTGAACGAGAAAATAGGAATGTCATCCTGACACTAGAGAAGAAGCTAAGAAAAATAAAAGCTTGTGCTACCAAAGTAAGAGCCACTCACAAACACAGACACATACGCACATGGAGGCTGACCCTTGAGGTGCAGCTTCTGTGGTAATGTGCTTTAGATTGGGGCTATGTGTGCAGAGATGATGGGCGCAGTAACAGATGGACAGGAGTCTATTCCCTGGGCTACCAGCCTTCTGCTTACTATATAGCCCTGCCAGCTCCACAGTCCTCATCCATCTTCTGCACCCCCCCTTGCCCGATCTCCGTTGACATCCCATTTCATTTCTATTGTTTTTCACAATCCTCTTGGTTTGCTCAACTCCCTCCCACCTCCTCATCCCTCCATTATAACTCCTCTCACTTCTCCTTGACCAGCTCCCCCTCCAATTTTCCTCCACAACTGAATTACTCCAGGTAATAAAGGCTTGCTTGCTAAAGCATTGCCTAATCCAATGACTTCTCTTGTTTGAACAACCGTTTGAAAAGCCACCCTCTCTTTCCTCACCCAATCCAGCTGTGCTGGGCGAACGGCCAGTGCTCAGATCGTAGCCTTAAGAGCCACATATTGTAACTTAAGCTCACATCTTGGTGGGGCAAAACCTTATTAAGGCTTCCTTGCAAGAAGACAGTCAACATTAGATTAACACCCTCACTCTGGCCAGGAAATGGAATGATTATAGCAAGCTGGAATGCTAAAATGCCCCAGAGCCAACAGACTAGCTGGCCCTCACTTCGGCCAGTTCATGCTCGGTTGCACTCCAAAGGACTATAAAAAGAACAGCTTGCTGCAGCCTGATGTGCAAGGTGGGGTGTGGCATTGTTCCATTGTCACATCTACAACCTCCATCCCGGCAGCAGCGGGGCCGAAAGAGGACACACGTGTCAAGCTGAAAGAGAAGTCCGTCCGTGTCTAAATGTGTGTGTTTACCTCTGATAATATCCAGCTTTGCAGTGGTGGTGTTGTTCCCTTGGCTGTTGCGTGCCACACACTCGTAGACATTCTCATCTCGAGGAGCTCTGAGAGGCTGGATCCTCAGCACAGCTCCAGCACCTCCGTCAAACTCTATGGTCTGGACAGCCACAGGATTTACAGAGTTGTATACATTAGTCACAGCAGAGTTAGCATTTCAACTCTAACAGTAAAGAAGGAATCCCTTTCTTTTCTGTAGGGTGGCCACATTTGAGAGTGTCATCTTTTTACAGCACTTTGACATTCATGACAGCAGATTTTTTGAGACACTTGACTATAGCAAATCATTAAAATACATTATGTACCTGTAAATATGCTCCAGAGGCTGGTGGTCAGTAGTTTGCACAAACACTGTACTTACCAAGAACAATGTGATCCAGATCCCCTGTTTGAAATGAAGTCCTTAGAATCAGTTAAATCACATTCCTTCACTGTTAGACCTCAACTTATCTAGAAATGAAAAACGCCCTTCACACTCTCTTGTCTGCAGCATTTAACTTTTTGTTTGATATTATTCCGTGAGTTTCAAATAAAATTGTGCACATTTGAATTGCTCTGTTCTAATTGATATTTTGAAATGATGTGCTACTCGTTGAGAAAATTGACATCACTGTCGTTAATCTGTCATGCTGAAGTCATGGAGTCATTAGTTTACTTTAGCAGCTGGATTACACCGCAAGCCTCATTCTGTTAAAAGTATAAAATAATAATTATTCCGGATCTGTAAAGGTCACCAATTACCACTCGACAGGTCTGCCTCTTTAACAGAATGTTTTCTACTTCGCAATGACAAAAAAGGGCCAAAGCAGCCCAAGAAATAAACAGTAAGCCTCATTTAAAATCAGTGACATTATTTTCTCATTGCTGTAGAGCTTTTTGGAATCCTTCTGCCTTTATTGCTACTGCCTCTTTACAGAATCCGTACTCAAGCAGACTCTGGGGGAAATAAACACAGCTAGGCTGGCGTTTGTGTGACCTTCTAATTCTCAAATTGCAAGGAACAGATAATCTGTCCTTAAAATGGTTCTAACATACTTAATGTAAACTATATCTAGAGAAAATTGATTGGGATTCTGAAAGATAAGTGTTGTCTGTAATGATACTAGCAGAAGGGCAGATTGGAAAGCGGACACACAATTTTAGCTGGTTGCACAAAGCAGAATCATTTTACATTTTTACATCTAAGTGTAAACCTACAGTTTTTTCCACAACAATATAGTATGTATGTGCATACATAGTGTAACATAAGATTAGGTTATGGTTTAGGGAAGTCACTGATGCAATCTTTGTAAAGCTCATCTGTGTTTGTGGCACCTAAGTTGGAACACTAACCCCAATGGAACCAAGAACACTGGAGAGGAGATTTTCTATGTAACTTTATCACAAGCCATAGGACTAGTTGCAGGGGTGACAGCTACTAAAAAAACATACATTGAACATGACTGCGAAACAAAGCAGATACAAAACAGTGTGTTGGGGACCAAATCTGTTCATATTCAGAAACCCTGTTTAGAAAGAAGCTCCTCCCTGACAGTCAGATGTTGTTCTGTTTTTGGGGACAGGGGAGGGGTCAACAATTTTCTCAGGACCTGCGGCTCTCTGTGGTGTATTTTTCTTCCATGCATGTTTTGCATCTGCTGTGTTATTGGTATAAGGCAGGGCAGCCTGCATCTTAACTCTATCGCAGCGATGAAGCAGACAGTATGCGGAAAACATGTAGAAAAACAACTGGAGCAAACCGGTTTGTAAAATATTGATTGTCAGTTTAAAATATATTTTAGAAAATGTAATTTGGCAAATTATCAGAGTTAGGAATAATACAAGAGATCTACATTAGGATGTAGACAAGAGATTTTCGTTTGTTTTGTTTTTTTGAAAAGCATAGATTGGATAAGAATCAGTCCAGATGCAATGTCAACTGAGCTACTGCAGACCTGTTACTTGCAAAATACATGAGTCATTCAAGGTAAGAGAGAAAAATATTCCTCAGAATGCTGCCAGATTTTTATTTATTTATATTCTACTTCAGTCAGAGCCATCTTAGAATCCTAATCAAGTGAAGGATCTAGCTTCATGTTTACTGAATAAGTATGAGAGCATCTCTGTATTTCACAGTGTTAACTTTTCAAATAGCATGTGTGGATGGGGCATAATAGAAGCTGTGAAACATTTAGACCTGTTGATTTTTCTAAAAGTTACAGTTCAAGTGCAACTATTCTCAGATAAATTTGAATTTTACAAAAATTCTAAAATGTCACAATTTACCTTTAAAAGAAAGAGGAGAGAAAGATCCCCCAATATGAAGCAAAGTATTTTATCCTTTAAAATGACTGATTTTGATAAGACTTTTGAGGTTTATAACTCTAAAATGATTAAATGTAGATTGTTCACACCACACAGATGTATAAATTCAAGCCCATTTATTCACTGAAGTAAATGTTAGCCCATGTGAGAGCTCATCATTGTGCATTGTGACAACCACCTCGATACGCTGGGAGTTGACCTTCTTGCCCTTCTTGTTCCAATAGACGACTGGCTTGGGGTTGCCAGTGGCCTGGCACACAAATGATGCCACACCCCCTGACACTCCGATCTGGTCTGTGGGAATTTTGGTGAACTTCGGTGGAGCTGAAAAGCAGGGAGGAGAGAAGAGAAAGAAGAATGAGAAATGGGATGAAGCAAAGAAACAAAAAAACTGAACAAAACCCAGACATGAAAAGTAATATTTGGAGGAAATCAAATCAACCGCAAAGGCAGAAATAGCAGCTCCTGCTGATCCACGCCCTATTTCACTTTCAGGGACTGGTCAGACTGACTTGTGTCCTGACAGCTGCGCCATTGTGCTTACTTCCTGGGTATCATCTAGAGGACAAGCTGAAGGACTTCCTGTGGGTCATAAATAAAAGATGGGTCTGGGCTTCATAGGAACATCTCTCGCTCTTTACCCCTCCACTATTCCCAACCCCCCTTTCTCTCTCTTTCTCTCTCCGGCAGGACAACACAGAGCTGTATGCAGCACAGGCTGTCATCCCACATGAGCGTTTCACAGGTAGGAGAAGTGTTGGCTGAAGATTCACAGCATGTAATTGGCTTAAATGTATTAATACCAGAGGCATGATTGTTGTGCTTGTAGAGCGCCACACACCTGTGGGGGGATTTGGAATTGCGGAGCGCGATGATCCTAATAAATGGCACCGGCATTTCCGCCGTTTACTTCCTGCTCGGGCTTGATGGAGGAATTCAAGAGGATATTTTCAGGGATTACGGAAGGAATGTGAGACATTTCAAGGCATTGCAGTCGCCCTCTGCAAGAAAACAGCAATTTCCAAGTGTGATATTGAACCAACAGTACTGAACCTACACTTTTTGCAGCAGCTGAGTCAGACTGGTAAAACAACCTCACGCATCCACCCCTTGCTATCTGTCTGTGGCCTGTTGCCATGGTGCCCAGCTTAACTCCTCTTCAACTGCCGAATCGCTGCTATCCATCAGGGCGAAGTCAGGATGACCCTTACCATAGCAACCTGGTTCCCTCCTCCCCTGTGTCTAGGTGGGCGAGGTCGTACTGTGTTGATTGAAGACATGGCAGGAATGATAACAACAATAATATTAATAAAAATGGTGTGTGGGGCGGGAAAAAACACATCTGTCTATCAAATATTAACAGGCAGATAGTGGGTCTAATTCTCTTCCCACTCCTTTCTTTTTTAAATAGCTAGACGAAACACTTTCCAGTTTCTCCACAAAGCCTTGACAGGAACTGGAAAAACGCTGTGACAAAAAAACCTTCTCCTCTGCTTGCTACACCGTGTGTTTGGCATGTCAGAAATAACGCGGTTTCATTTTATGCTTGCCATAATCCTGAGCAGCAAGGAGCATAAAGCTCATAGTGAGTAATCTGACTGAACAAATTTATCCTTCCCATATTTAGATGCCAGAGCAGGTTATTTTATGCCTGTTAGACCCTCAGAAACACACACAACATGAAACAAACTGCACCTTCCCTGTGCCAATGACATACGTGCCATAGAAATTAAAGAAAAAAAAAAGAAGAAGAAGAAAAAAATAGTCGTCAGGGTAGAAAGCGCCTTCCTCCTGTCTGTGGGATTACGAAGGAACTCCATGTTAGTCTCAGGGCTTGAATGTGGGTATTTTTCATTGGCTTTGTGTTGAGTCCGAAATGTTTTCTATGTTCTCCTAAACGCACCAATCCTTGTGCAAAACTGATCCCACTAGCAGAATAACCACTTAAGCCTCTTCTGACAACCGGGGAAAAACCCTCGAAGGCTGCGGCTCTGAATGGATTTGCACTTAACAGAAACTTGTTATGATCAGGATGTTCTTGGGAAATAAAGGTCTAATAAGGACCCCTGTCTTTTTTAATACAAAAAATGTGTGTTTTTTTTCTCCACTGCCATGGTCTGCCGCTGACGGACAACTGGTCGGGTTTTAATAGAACACCTTTGTGGCTTGTAATCACTCACCAGAGAGATTGACAACTGCTGAGCTCAGACGTAACAAGGCACAATGTCTCAGTGTTTTTGTCATGCCAAGGGAAAAAAAAAAAAAAAAAAAAAAAAACATAATTGGAAGTCAGAGTTTTCGTCAGGTCTGACTATAATCAGTCCACATAGTTTTCTTTTCAGAAGTGTTCGGTCCGAATATAGCTTCTTATCAAATGTTTCAATTTGTTCTACCTTAAGTAACAGTACCAAAGGCAAATGTATTAAGAGCAGCCAGTTTTGGTCTCACAAGCCCTAAAGCCAGTTTTAATAATGTATCTTCTCCTGTTTGTGCCTCTCTGCTGTCAAACTTGTTTTCATCTCATGCTCAAAATTGTAAAATAAAAGAGAAAAAAATAAAGCCAGTACTGCAAAGATAATAAAATTAAATGGAATTGCTTTTGTTATCTTTTGGGAGAAAAAAAAATACATTACAAGGATAATTTGAAACAAGACAGCAATTTATTCTTGTAATATAATTACATACCCTTTCAGCATTTATTAGCAAAAACCTGACATTATTTAGTAAGTTCAATTCTCCTTTTTATTTGGAAAATAAAATATTTTAGATCAAATCTAAAGCTGGAACAGGGATGACTTATGTTTGAAATGACCCAGATAATTTGCCAAATGTTGGAAAACATTTTTGTCTGTACAAGTACTATAAGCTAATATAATTAGAGCATAATTATATTAGATATGAGGGGTTTGTGCTTTAAGCTGGACATATTTTTAGAATTTTTTTTCTAATAAGAAAATTAAGAACTACTTCCTAATAAGAAAGGAAGTAATTGTTTTTTGAGTTGTTTGATTGCCTCAGCAGAAACAACAAAAGAGTGAGTCCAACTGGCTCACAAAAAACTGCGATAATATTACAAATGGTTAATAAGTAGCTGCTAATGGCACTGTAGTTAACTAGTTTTTGCAATCTTAGAATTAGCACTAAACTAAAGGGATGATTCGCTACTTTTATGTTTTATAGAACCTTTATTTCATTAGTGAACGTTAGCATTGGGAGTTTAATACTTTAATTTTGATTAATTAATTTCAGAAAAAAAAATAACTTAAAAAATGTACATACTTAAACACACTGTAGATTATTGTTGTACATCCCATCAGAATTTGCGCTTCGATTAATAAAATGTAAAAAAAACCTAAAGCCAGGTAACATCTGTGATGACATGAAACAACCCGACAAGATCAGAAAATGAGCACCTGAAAATGTCATGCCAGCATGGTTTTAATCCGGAGCCTTTTTCTGTCTTTTTCTCTTTGTGTTTCCATGTTAGTGTAGAACAGGTGTGGAATGTCATTAAAAGGACTCATTAAAATTTTGGAACATTTCTTAGGTTACTTTGAAACAACACCTTTTTAAAATCTTCATATGCATTGATACCATGAACTCACCCATGCCTTCGCTAGAATTAGGTAGGTTAAAAACTTTAACATATAGAGTAGTCTAGAGTAGTCAAACAGATTTCTATAAATCTATACAACAGTTTGTAATTTATGAATAATTTTTTCAATTTGTGAACCCCCCCTCACCCCCACCAATGTGATTCTTAGATTTCTGGAAAAATATTTCTATAAAATCTCAACTTGTGAATCAAATATCAAGTCTCATTTTGTGAGTAGGATGCATCATTTCCCCCTAAACACACAGTTAGTTGGACAGGAGAAAAGTTGGAAAAAAAGCACTATTTCCAATTTTGAAAGCTGAGAGGTGTTAGGTTCCATATTTAGCCTTATATCTTATCTGCCATCAAAAGAAAAAAATAAAATAAAATTCAGCTTGGTGAAAATTTCAGATCACTGATAGAAAGCCTGGCTGAGAAATTCTTGGTGTGCGTCTGTGTGTGTAAACCACTGAGGCAGGAAATGTGTTGAGATGTTGTAATCAAGAAGATGATGAGAAACATGCTGATGGGACCTCCCGCCTTATCAAAACACATTAACAACGCCACAGTTCAGAGCTGATGTACTGACAGGACAGGATTCACTCCTCGGATGACACCCACAGAACATGCACATGTACTTACCCATTTATATGTAGGCGTGCTTGTATGCATCTCATTTACTGTTTGATTGTCAGATGTTAAAATCAGAAAGAAACAATGAAAAAAAAGGAAGAAGTAAATATATTATTTTACCTAGTGCCTCACACAAGCTGCCCCATGGCCTGGTTAGGAGGATAATCAAAGGCAGCAACAGACACAGGGGAGATGAGAAGAAGCAGAAGCCAAGGACGGTTCGCCTGGACTGTGCCAGAACTCCGTCTGGCTTACACGAAGGCATGGCACCACCGCCGAGTTGGTTGGAGATGACTAATATGCAGGTAGGGCTTCACTCAACAGGGGTAGGCACTCTGCAAACAGAACAAGATGAAGGTCAGGCACATTTCTGTCGCATCTGATTCATCCCGCCTGCATTTTAGAGCTGTTTATCTGCAACTTCAATGCATCACAAGGGGAGAAAGTACATAATGTGTTTCTTCTGAAAAAGCGAAAATGTAATCATTATGAAAATCAAAGGCAAATTTATGCAAATATAGGATTAAGTTTTCCGATTTAAGCCTGAGCACTTCTGACTTCTGGGATTAGAAGCTCCAGCAGGCTGACTGTGACGGAACTAATTCCAGAACAATAAAGCCACTTCTCAATAACTATGGCAAGAAACAGAACAAAACAGTTTTCGGCATACAGCTTCTGTATTAATAAGTCTCCTTCTCAAGTGAGCCATGAAATGAGCTGCAATGATACAGATTTAAGCATCCTTTTTTTTTTCCCCTTTTGACATTCTAATAATTTCATTTTGGCTGCAGCCTAATTCCCTCTCAGCATTCAGTATTTCAGCATTCTGCCAACACATAAAAGTGTTAATGCAGTAATATATCTAGAGTAGGCAATAGTAATAGAAAACCTTCAAACAAAGAGGATTTGGAGGTTAGTGGGAATGCCACAAAATTCATCTGACAGCAAATAAAATACCACTGCTTTAATACATGTGAACCCACTTTAGATAACCCCAAAGCCTTTGGGGGAGTTGCCATGGGTACTTTGCTCTCTTCACTGCCATAAACACATGCACACAGACCGACACACATCTGGAAGTCCCAACATAAATCAGCTTTGTCTGCTCACAGAGATTTGGAAAAGCTGCGCCGAAGCTCCGCATCCACGAGTCAATAACTCCTCAGTCTTATCGCGCTCTCCCGACCCCCACCTCTCATCAAAAGATATGTCAGAGCGCAGGTGGAGAGGCCAAATGAGAAAGAGGCCTTCGTTAACCTGTCATACATCAAATGCATATATCTTTGCTTTCAAGTAGGAATACAAGATAGCATATATGCTTCTGAGGAGACATAATACAGGCGACAGGCCATGCTGTGATTCCCACGTTAATATAGACACGCAGAGACAAATGGGCTTGCAACTGGAATCTGATGATTTTGATCTTGCTTAGCTTAGACCGGTGGGATATTTTCCCAATCGATGAAACAGATGTGTTTGCTACTGGATCGTGCAATGCACCCCTGGTTGGGGGAGTTGGTAATGAGTGGAGAACATTTCAAGTGTTTTACAGATCATGGTGTTTCAAAAACAAAACATGAGGAGACAAAAATATGTAAGGCATCAACATAAAAAAAATTATACTTGTCTTGTACAATGTGTCAAGACATGTCTGATCTTCATTAAGGCTATGAGAGAGCAAAACTTTTAACAGATAACAGAAAGGTCAAGTATAGTGCAGCGAACTAGCTCTATTTTATCCATTGGAACTCTGAGCCTCGGTCCACTTTGGCACATGCTGAATTTGGAAAACTTGGCAGTCTTTGCAAAAACAAGATGCAAAAAGCAATTCAAAATGAAGGGTTGCCACACCTCATAATCATTCTTGTCCTATACTTAAAATGAAAAAGATGTGTACCATGGTAAACAGGAAACACTTTGCACCACATTTTTAACATTCAGTTAGTTATGACTTATAGAAGACTTCACCTCTCTCTAAAACCGATTGTTATTATTACACTCACTAATCTAGGCTGCAAATCTATTCGTAACTCACAAACGGTGTCACCTACAGCCAGTTAAAACTGCGTGTTGCTAGGATACATGTCACAACAGTCAAAGATTTTCAGGACACTTCTGTAGCTCATCAGCCTTGTTTGCAAGGAAACACAACAAAAAGCTGAAAGGTTAAGCTTGACCATGGGAATTAGTAAGCTAATCAAACAATGTAAAGCAGGAAAAGTAATGGCCTCTTCTTCACTGAGTGGCCTTTCAGTTCATGTCACTAGAGGACTCATTTGACTGTTGGTAGAAACTCCAGCCATAATTAGTTTTACTTTCCAGAAGTTGGTAACTTCATAAAGGCTTCAACTTCTTAAATGTTTTGCCTTAAAGTAGGAACATCCTGTTTTTTAGCTACTACACTTTCTTTCTCTCACAATGTGACTTTGCCTCTTGTTAATTAATAACCCATCATGGCAGGATGGTTGGAAGAAATACTTTGAATGCTGCTCTTGTAAGAAAGTTTTTAAAAAGGAATCGGATCCAGCGAAAATCAGCACGGGCAGATCAAAGATCGCGCATAAATTTCTGACTGGTACATATCAAAATAAAGTCCCTGACTTTCCATACATACTGTCAGACATAGAAGAGCAGCAATGGCTGCTCTTACTTTAATAAAAAAAAGGGGCCTTTCTAGACAGCCGGATATTCAAAGATTCCTCCAACCCCTTTTGGGGCTAATGACCTGCTCAAACATATTACTGTCTGCCAGCTCCTAAACTAAAAATAGCTTAGCCGAAAATACGTCTATCTGATACAGGCTCTTATTCCTGCCACTCTGCCCTCGCCTTATCTAACGCCGGGTAATAGCAGCTGAATAGAAAAGCTTTCTCCCTCTCAATTGAGCGTGATAAGAAAAATCAGATCACAACTCATTCAGCCGCCATTGGCAGCATGTTAAGTAAATTCTCTGCTTACGGAAACTCAATTTTTCCCGCATTAATCTAAGCAGGGTCACTGTTCTGCACACGGCCACATGGCCACTGAAACATTAGGTGCGACCTGTGTGTTCTGGTGTCTGTATATGATTCATCCCTTGTGCCGGATTTTCCGGATCCTTAATGTTTCTCTGAGAGCAAATTCTGACCTTACGGATCATTTTCAGTTGATCCACTCATCCTTGTTGTCTTTCACATGCTGACAAACCCTCTTTGCACTCCTTCGTCTTTAGTCACATACCCTCTAAAGTAATCCCTAAATCTCACTCTGGCATGAGACTATATTCCTGAAATCTCCTCTTCTCCTACTTTCTTTCATCCCTTTCCGCTTCCCGCCCATCTACTTCCTCCTCACCCTCCTTGTTAACCTTTTCTCTCTCGATGTTGCCTTCTTCTGAGGTACCCTATCATTCAGCTTCTTTGTTTTTTATAGACAGTCTAATCCACACTCATATGCAAATCCTCTTCCTCTCCCCAGCTGTCCTACACCGGCTGCTCCAGCTGCTGCTGGTCCATTGACACAGTTCAAACAAAAGGGCTTACACCATCCTACAGCTGTGGATGATGAGGGAGGATGCCAAAACAGACATGCAGATGCAGCAGCAGACCAGACCAGTCTGGGCATGTCTCTGCTCGTGCTAATGGTATTAAAACACTGCGAGCGCAGCAGGCTCATCCTCTCAGGACACAAAGATAAAGAACAATAACTCACTTGGCTTGCTTACAGGAGCAGAGTTAAAGTGAGTAAGCATTGTGAACATGGAAATCCTCATGACTCAGATCTACTGGAATCTGTACAGCCCCCCGACCCCCACCGCAGAGATACCACAAACTGCTCCCTGTGATCATCTGGCTCAGCATCCAGAGAGCAGACAGCGGGGGTTGGTCTTATTACCTTTTCAGCGTAGAAACACAGATGGTCAGCCTGACATGTAGATTGATGGGGGATGCTGCCGTTTATTGTAGGGAAGTAGATAATGACACCCCAGCTCAGGTGGTGCAACGTACACCGCTTATTGTTCTCCACCAGGCTGATGAAATAACAATGTTTAGGTGGCATCCAAGCTGCCCCAGCTCCACTGGGGCTCCCCTCGGAAGATAACATGTTTTGCTTTTTCCCACCCCGCGCGTCAACCACCAGTCTTACCCACCAATGCCTCTCGCCACAAGTGGGATGATCTCACAAGGCATGTCGTCATGACAACAAGCCATGAGCACTAAAAGAGAGACCGAACCAGATCTGTTTCTCGCAGCACCATGCTGTCTGTGAGAAAGTGCACCTTGTGCTTTTTGTTCTTTTTAATTGTTTTAGCAGCAAGTTCTGGTGCATGATTTACAGTTTGGATTTTACAGATGTTTTTTGTTAAGTAAATGCAAAAAGACATTCTTAAATGATTTGATTAGGACAAAAGTAAATCAATCTGGTCCTGTATGACTAAGTAATCGCTCCCTATACACCAACTGGTTGTCCCATCGTTTGGGGCCAACAACTGGCATCAAGTGATTGTGGAAACAGCCAATGTTTTTTTTTTTTTTCTTTTCACTTCACTGTGAAAGAAAAATTTTCTTCTTCAGCCAAACTGCAGTGTTTTCAAACATGAAATGCATTTTTAAGGCTATGTCTCAACATCTCAGTAAGGTTTAAGTTTGGACTATATCAAGGCCACTAGAAAACCTTTTTTTTTTTAAACAGTAAGTGATAGCCAAATGGCTTCATTCACTTTCGTTCATTTCCTCCACTGCCATTGTCAGACTTCATTTAAAAAACGGTGTAGAGGTATGAGGTCACTGTTCTCCTTGTGATCACTGATTGGCCAGAATGAAATGAATCCTGAAAAATCAAACTCAATGGGACAAACCCCAGACAAAGCACTGAAGGAGATGAGAGTCGATGGGATTTGCAAAGGAAACCAGGCTAATTTAATGAGTGATTTAACAAAAGGGCAGGGTATGTGGGGGGTAAACTATTTATTATTTTTTTCCAAATGCAACCATGCTGGTTTGGACTTTTTTATTCTTTAGTGTATAGAACTATTGCTTGTACTCTGATTATTTGTACTGGTTCAGATATTAATTTGAAACATTTAAGTGTGACAATAAAAAGCAAAAACATAACAAATCTGTAAGAGGAAAAATGCTGCCTCACATCACAACTTGGCTTTACATACCATTTTAGAGAGAAGACATTTGGAAAAGGATTCATGTGGGATCCAAGGAAGAGATGGGAGTGATATTACTTTACATTTCTATGATCCTGGACACTGTAGGCAAATGGCTCTCACAAATGAATGCACACACACAAACATGGCAGATGGCGAAGCATCATGGGGGAGATTGGCACACACTCTCTCACACACTTCTTTTTGCTCTGTCTTAAACACAGTCATACATGCACACACACCTACACATAGAGGATCAGAGGCGCAGGATGGAGTGCAGCTTACTGCAAGCATGAGCTACACCGCCCTGGTTGCATTTTTAGCAGAGGAAATAAAATATCTGAAGCTCCTCTCCAACAAGAAAACACACCTGTCACTCAAATGCCGCAGCTCCCTGCCCTGAATTTAAATGAATCAGGAGACCTGGTTGCATCCACTAAATCTCCATCAGTCTTGCTTAATGTTGCAGACAGCATGTTGAAATTAGGGAAGGGGATGCGACATGCATTCAAATAGTGTTATCTGGGGAAATATTGACATATAGCGACAACATTCTTGAACAGCAGCTACACATTTTATAGAAAACCCAAAGTTGCATACAGAACAGCAGTGAGAAATTTCAAGGGTAAGCATGTGAAAGTGACCATCTTTAATTGTTGTCTTATTTTTAGGGTCTAGCAAAAAAAGCAAAAAAAAAAAAAAAAATTCCTGGGATAATCCTTTATAATGGCTGCGAGGGAAGTAGATCTGAAAGCTGACCACATTTCACAAGAAGCTATGCCCGTTCTTGTGATAGAAAATCCACAAACGAACCTCAAGTTTAAGAGTTGGGCAGCAAAAGATTCCCATATGATTCTCATATCCCACATTGCTACCAGGGCAGCCATGTGAGGTGCCTAAAAGCTTGCTCTCACAAAGCGCCGCCTATTTCCACACAGCTCCTCCTCGGAGCTGCAGTCTCCGAAGCGAGCTCCAGCCTCACAGAGCGTCCTCCCCCGTGACTCACCCGCTCAGCTCTTCCAGACTAGCGGCAGGAGCAATTAATAAACACCTGATGGTACTACGCATCCAACTTGCTGCATGTTTTCCCTCTTAGTGTTTGTTTTTTCTTTATGCTAATTGTAAATATAGGTCAGTAGTTCCACAAAATATTACAAAACAGTCACCTGAAAGAAAAGCAACACCAGAGCACAATGCTGCCCCTGCCTCTGTTTCACTCCCCACTTTTTAGCCCAGATATACCTTAAAATGTATAATGCTGTGGATTTTTTACAACCTTCAACTGACTGGTACCATTAGACGGTGAGATTACTTTAATCTACTGCTTGTAAACTTTGGCTTTAGCTAAGGGATCCAATGTCAAGAAAATCCTTCTAAGACAGCTGAATCTATAATTGATAACAGATGCGAACTGATGAAGAATAAATGCTGGAATTAAATCAAATTGTGTTTCAACAAAGTGTTAGTTTAATGTTTTGCAAATTTCTTCAACTAGGTTATTGACCCACTTTTTTTTTTTTTTTTTTTTACTGTTTTACTCTTTTATTCTCCTGGACAGATTTGTTTGTTTTTCAGTGCTGAATTTTAGGAGTGTCACATTTAAGGTGGAAGCAGTCTTGCAGGTGCAGTATTTTTACAAAAGATATGCTTTCTTTTTTTACATATTTCTTAATAGTGTCACCATTTTGTGACAGTATGTAATGAGACAGATAATCTGTGAAAAGATCGATCTCTTTCTCCTCCTCCCTGAGTTACTGTTGCCATCTGAGAAAATGCACCAGTCAAAAACAACCAATCAGAGCCATGAGGAGGGTCTTAGCACTGTCAATCAATGTCATGTACTCACTACTGAATCTGCTAATGGCAGAGAAACAACTTACCGTTACAGAAAAACCATTTATCTGCCATCATCGGTGGCCATGCTAACTAGCCTGAGAATTCATGACAGGCTGTGCTAGCTGCAGCACAGCAGAAAGCGAAAAAGGGAGTGAGATGGAGGTTGCACAGCGCCACACAGAGGGAGACTGACAGAGCTAAGACTCGCCTCCTGACTCTGATTGGTTATTTCCAGATAACACTGGGAGCACTGGGAGAAGGCAGAGGAGCTCAATTGTTCTGTCTCACACTATGCTGTCACCATATAGTGGCAGTTTCAACAAATATGTGAAAAAAAAAGTTTTTAAATACAGTTACGTACTGCAGCTTACTGGTCTCTTTTTTCTTAAGTCTTAAAAACCTAGAATTTTAACTTGCGTGTGTGCACTTTTGAGATCCTCCTGGTAGTGAAACAAGAAAGCTCCTCACCAACCACTGAGAGTTTCATCCCAAGCCTAGCTACCTGGAGGCTGGGCAGACTGTGCATCAAAGGCACCATCTAAGATGAAACAACGGAGATTCAAGAGTACATCAGGAAGATGGCCCCCAGCAATGAACTACTAAATGAATGCTTTAGGCAGCAGAAACTTGGAGTGGAACAGGAAGAACCATCATGGAAGCATAAAACTCAGCATATTGCGCCAATGGAGGATTGAGGAAGAAGCATTAGATCCTGAAAAATTCCTCCAGAGATTGACTGTGCTGGGCTGAAGGACAAAAAACTGGCACCAATCAGTACAAGAACAATAAAGGCTGTTTTTATTCCAAATTAGACAAGACCAAGGATGCATCTTAAACAAAGATGCAACTTAGACAGTTCAGTTTTGCATTTAAGGCCTTGGAAAGACCAGCATATACAAGACAGCTCAACTAAATGCAGAGAAAGAATAGCAAATTTCTTCCACAATAACCTGGGAATCTACTTTGTGAAACTCCCAGATCCAGATGATCTTGATGGTCAACAAGAAGTTAATAGCTATAAATAAGGCAGTCTCAAGAGGAGGAGATTTAAAAGTACCAATGCATACACTGTTTAGGAAACAACAAAAGATCACAGACCATTTGTAGTTGATATAGGTGTCCAAAAGAGAAGAAAAACCAAGTGAAACTTTTTTTTTCCCTCTGTGTTACTTCCTCCCACTGGAGTTTTAATTTACATTTTTGTAAGATCTACATTTGTACATTTTGTCTTGCCTTTTGATGTGCCTGCAGGTACTTGATTGTGGGTTTTCTCAATGACTCCACTGAGACTAAGAGATGATTCCTTTTAAGCTCTATTATATAATGTTCAAAACACAGTATGTTTTCCTAGTTTTAGTGGAAAAGCAACATAGAAAGAAAATTCATCCTACTCAGAATGTTTGGGAAAGTAAAATTAAAAAGAGTATCTGACTGCATCGCTCTCTCTTTCTCTCTGATCGTCTTTTAGAGGATATGAGTTTTGCCCGAGGCAAGAGTTTAATTAATTGATCACCTACAGCTAACAGGGAGAATTATCTTAAAATCAGCAACAACATCATTGCTGTGTAACACTCCGTCTAATCCCAGCATTAAGAGAAAATGCTTACACAGCTTTTTATGCTGAACATCAATGAAATTGCAAACCTACATTACAGTTTCTGTCTAAGCCTATCTATATATATATATATATATATAGATATATATATC
>CAEGAE010031104.1:0-12813 GCA_903067095.1 Girardinus metallicus | reverse complement strand
GGCTTCCTCCCACAGTCCAAAAACATGACTGTCAGGTTAATTGGCCTCTCCAAATTGTCCCTAGGTGTGAGTGTGTGTGTATGGTTGTTTGTCCTGTCTGTCTCTGTGTTGCCCTGCGACAGACTGGTGACCTGTTCAGGGTGTACCCCGCCTCTCACCCGGAACGTAGCTGGAGAAGCACCAGCACCTCCCGACCCCACTTAGGGACAAGGGTGTAATAAAAATGGATGGATGGATCTGCTGATTAATGGATGATATCCAAAGATTTCTCAGTCAATCTTTGGAATAGTCAAAAATTTCTGTATATATATACATACATCATTATTATTATAAACACTTTCAATGGAAAAAAGAGACCCAAGACCTGATTCTCATCTAAAAATGTGACAATAAGTGGAATCTAGATGGATCTAGAGAGACAATGGGAAATGATACAATATACAATAGAAATGTAATAGCTGTCTTAGTAGAAAGAGGAATGTAAAAAGTATTAGCAGCAGAAGTCCTGAAGAATACATAACCTGAATCAAAATGCAAAGAACAAGCCTCGTCTTATTGCTGCGTTCAAGTTACAGAATAATAAATAAAATTTTTTTTTGGTGTGTTCAAATTCATCTGACCAAATATCAAGTGACGACAATATCTTACTTCAAAAAGGCTCAACATAAAAAAGAAAAAAAAAAAATACATGAAAAATCAGACATGATAATGTTGACCAGACACATGAAATGAATATTTTAAACTTAGGCATCCCACCAATGATGTATGGACTGATGGAATGTTCCAGTTTCAGTGATTCTGGTAAAAGGTTTACCCTACTGTTCATCTACTGTTCATTTCAACCATTGTTTCTTTCAATAATAACTTTAAAAAAAAAAAAAAGAAATATTAAAATAGACCCAGTTTTTTTTTTTATAACAGTCGAACAGCACCCTACTCCTTTGAAAATAACCATGTCAAATTTAGGACTTTTATTTTTGGTTAGTCACACTCTCCGGCTGAACTTTGGTTTCCGACGCGCACAAAATACCTGGTCCTCCATACTGCTGGAACATTTCGGTTATTTTATCTAAAATGAAAACACAGTGTCAATGTCTGGCTGGTCAAACTGGAAACAGAAACAGTTATAGTCTGGTTGAACATAAATAATGAATTACTAGATATTACAATTCACAGTTCAGTCCAATACAGATAGACAGACATAAAATGTACTTAAAGGAACAGTATTATGTATTTTACAGACTTATAGTGCCTCTTTTTATAGCACAGTCAAGTAGCTATGTTATCTTCAGGTGCTATAAAATGCTATATATATGCACACCTAATATGACTCAAAAAAAAACGTAAATCGATTCTTTGAAATTGGGCCACTGTCTCTTTAAGAAACTCCTGCTCTGTCTGATACTCTGCCTTCAGAAAGTCTTCACAACATCATTCCTTTATTGACCCTTTAAACGTGGTTAAGGAGAAGCACTGTTGTGATGACATGCGGAAGGGGGAGTGTCAAAGAATAGGAGCTTCTTAAAGAGACAGAAACCAATTTCCAAGTCTCCAGATACAATTATGATGCATCGCCTAACTTTACCACTTCATTTACAGAGGACTATTGGCATTTCTTTTTTTTTAATCACAAGTCCCTAATTTCAAAATCCCTGTAAGCTTCTGAGTTCTTCTCATTCAAATTTTTGATTTTACAATGTTAGAGAACATCTTTGTTTTAATATCATAAATGTGTGCTTTTAGTCATGAAAAACTATCCTTTTTTTAAACAGTTTTGGCATAAAAATATCCCAGTCTTTTTCTTGTAAATGTGTAAAAAAAAAAAATCAATAAAGAAATTTTTTGTAAAGATTTGCTCCTCCGTGGCCACATAATGTTTTTCTTCAGATTAATTTAACAAACATGTTTGATTGAAAAAGTCAAAAAAGTTTCTAAAACCATAAAGAGAATATCTTTTCTAGTAATTAAGTCAAACTAATCTGGAATTAAAATGTTTAGTGGCGGAGATTTACTCCTCCTTTTTTTTTATGGGTGGTTAGCAGCAGAGATTTTAAAGCAGAGTTTGTAGCATGTCTTGTTGAACTTTGACCCTCTTTATCCACAACCACTTTGCCATTGTAGGATTTTATGCACCGGTTTGACGCAGGCGCTAGGTGGGGCAAGACGACCAGTTCTTCAGGTCCATCCCCCAAAACAGAAGAAGCGTCAAACCCAAACCAAAGGTTTCACTTGTTTAAGAGAACAAATGAAAGACAAAAGGAGGAACTTGCTAACTCCACATTGAACTCCCCCAAACAGTTTCAGTTCAGAAAAGTCTCAGGCAGCATGTCATGTCAATCTGACAAAGTTTTTTTTTTTTTTTTTAAAGGGATTCACAATCCTGGTGACTGAATAAATAGTTCATTCTTTTAAATCACTATATAAACAATATTTACTATAAAAAAAAAATTCCACATATTCATTTGCCATAGTATACATGTGTTTCAGAAGTAACGTTTTGCAACGAAGTGGAAATGTAAACAGAAATATGAAGATTCAAATATTTAATTTCAATTAATGAAGTTAAAAAAATTTTTGCCAACCTCATTTTAACAATCTCCTGTCTTAGATGTTCTGGTCTTTCCCCATGCTGAGGAGCGACTCTGTAGGACGTCATATTTAAACCCCAAGGATACACAAATTTAGAGACTAATTCAGAAAAAAAAAAGCTTTAAAAGTCAAAACTTAAAAACACACCGCAAAAAACAAAAAACACTTCAGTTATGCACACTTTTCTCTTTTTACTTTTAAGAAACTGTCACCAAACCAAAAATGATTTGGATTTTCTTTTGTTTCTCTTCTGTATCAATCCACTCAACATTTGGTAACACTGCAGTTCTGTTACATCCCTTAATTTAAATCTGACCTTCTTCGTTGGGGTGTGAATGTTTTAATATGAAAATAAATTTAATGTCTTGGTTTAGGTTTTTTTCCTCTTCATTGTCATTCTTTGTGACAATGAGTGTCACAAAGAAAGCATGCAAATTAAGCGAATAATAGGAGTGTTTTTCTCTCACCTCTAAAATGGAAAAGTAAAACCGCGATCACAATCAGCATTGTAGTGAAGAATCCCCAAGCGAACATGTAACCACAATCACATTTGAGTTCGAATGTTGGTACTGGGAGAACAACAAAGATAAGTGTTAAACAGTGTAGTATTTTCTATCAAAAGCTTAATTGAAAAAACTTAATGCGTTTGATTAAACTGAAATTAAAGTAATATGTTATTTATCACGTACTACATCTACAGAGATCTCAAATTGCTACAATTCATATATATATTCAAGCATTCAGATTGTAAAAAGAGTGTAACTTCTCCATTTCAGACAGAAATCTTAAGTCAGAAACCATTTAATGACTTTTGTTTTTAGTAATTCAAGTTGAAAAAGTAAAACTTTTTCAACTTATTGAAAAAGGATTTATTGCCCCCAGAATATCAGATTATGCATGTTTCAAGTTTCCTTCTCTTCATTTTGATAATTATCACATAGATCTAATGAATAAACAGCAAACCCAGTTATTAAAAAAGCATCTTAAACTAAGAAAAATGATCTCTAATACAGAAAGGTTATGTTAGGGCCTACATAATCATATGGCAGTTTGCTGACTGGACAGATGTCCAGCAGACGGTCACCGACACCCTAATCATGAAGGCAAAGCAGCAACTTGACTCAGCTGTAGTTGTCATCCCAGGCCACTAGATGGCGGTGTGATTTTATGACGTCTTCGAACACGCATGCGTCTTTCACCCTTAGCTTCCACCTCATTGTAAACAATAACATGTCTCCGTCTCCCATGAACGAAGTGCTCATTTAACACATTTATCACTGATCGGAAGTTATGTTCAACTCAACAGGTGAAGTACAACACAGCACCATGCTATCCCCCATTGTGCTGTACACGTCACACTTGTGTAGGAGGTGTTCCAGAAAAGCTTTATTCAGAACTGGTTTGTTAAAGTGCAGGTGTGAAATGCTGTGGTCGCTGTTGTCATGTAAACGATCCACTTTGAGAAGCATGTGGAAGTGGACTCAAAAAAATAATAATCTTGAAATTCTTGATCCAGTATCATAAATGTCAACCTTTTTATATACTGTAAATTTAAGCGTCTGGTTTTAACTGTACTGATTTCAAACTTTTTCTGGCTTTTCTTTTTTTAATCCCTTTAGGCGTTTTATAGTGAATTTCTCACATAAATAAAAGGAAAGCTGACTTCTAGGCAAATGACAAAGAATATTTTCTGTTTGTAGTTTTTGCAGAGATAAATACATTTTAATTGAGAAATTAAGTGTACCTGTGATGGTTCAGAACCAACAACTAACTGACCAACGCATTCAATACTGAATGAGTTGGGTGGAGGGGACTATATAGTAGTGACACCAAAAAGTGGTGTGACTTCATGTCATCTATATTGGTAGCTTTAAATAAAGTCTTGTGATTATATTGTTGGCCTGAAAAACAATTCTATTGGTGGATCTCAAACTAGGCATTCAAACCAAAAATGTTGACTTAATGCTAACGTTCTCTGTCCACGGTAGATGATAACTAACAAACTCACCTTTAATCTTTGAGATCAAATTGTCTGATTTGGTATCCGGTTCACGCTTGACAATGCAGGTGAGATTTACAGAGTCTGGTTTTGTCGAGAAGTAGGCGATAAGCTGTGAAGTGTTACTCGAAGAGTTGTTGCTGCAGTGATCACACGAAGGCTCCACCTCCCAGGAGAAGTCGACGCCGGCAACAGGAGAAGAACAGCTGAGCACCAAAACACAGCCATTTTCGCTTTTTGTGAAATATTGGTTAAGCTGTATGGTCGGTTTCTTGAGGCGTTCTGCAATTGTTATTGAATAAAAAGGTTGATCTGTTTTAACAATTGAACTTATCACCACAAACATCCAAAATGACATGGTCTAAAATGAAACAATGATTATAGAAAAAAAGAGTAAAGGAAATTTAGGATGACGTCAAAACAATATATTTTTTTTCATGACAAATTAAAATTTGCAACTTACCTTTCACTACTACATAGACCTGGTTTACTTGGTTGTAATTTGAACTGTTGAGAAGGTCCACATGGTAAAGCATGGCATCACGTAACCTAAGATCTCGCATCGTTAAATCCCCTGTAGGAACACAGAAAACTTTGTAAACAGAAATCAACATTTATTTGCATTTTGTCAGGAGACCATTTCCTTTTTACCTGTTGTTGTGTTAAGTGAGAGCCTCCCTTTGTATTCTGGGCGACGTTCAGTATTTATACCATCTTGGTCCCATGTTGCGATCCAGGTGAAGTTTCGTAATATTGACCAGTCAACTCTGGCCAGAGTCCATGATTTGAAGGCTTTGGCTGGCAAGATAATGGTTTCACCTACGTACCCTATGACTGTCGTTGTGAAGCTGATTTCGCCAAGAACTTTAACCTGCAGCCCTGGAGGAATAAATTAAAAGGCATCAGTGTAATTGTTACGACCCCAAGGTCTAGGGGTGGGGGGCGGGGGGGGGGGTAACATAAAGAAGTGTCCAGAGTAACAAGTGAGATTTAAAATGATTTATTACAATAAAAGAGTGGTTTTACAGACAAAAACACAGTACAAATTAAAGAGGGTAAAGTGAAGCATCTGTAATTCAACAAAAACAGCCAAATTAATCAATCTAAAGTAAACTCGAAAACCAAAAGGAACAAAAGGGGAGCTCCATGCCTCCCAAACACAAGCTTCTAAATTAAGTTGAAGCAATCAAGATCAGAGTCAAACAGTGCTAAGCAAAACAAAAATGGGTCAGTAGATTAAGATTCTTCAAAACTGCCCAAAAACAAATGTGGGGGGTCAACTGAACAAAATCTCTTCCTACAAGTTACCCCACTGGAGGAATTGTTATAGAGCTTTTTATAAGGAGCAGATAGTCCTCATTAGCATCTGGGTCATCATCTGCTGGTTCAATGATGTTGCTGTTCTTCTGCCGCCCCCCAGCAGCCAATCAGCATGGTGTACTCTCACACCTGAACCTGCATAAACAAAAGAAGGACTGCACAGCCTCAAGAGGCCAGGGGCCGTAACAGTAGCAGTTGCAACTCGCAGAGTTTAGACACCAAATAAAAATAATAGCAAAGTATTAAAAGACACCCTGAATACAGTCTTGAGTGACCTTTTCCTTGAGAGTGCCAAAAAATATCAATTAAATTCTGCGTCTCATTTTTCAAAGTCATATTGAAAATAAAAAAACAGATTTTTATTTTTTTTTAGTTGGTCTAGTTTTATAGTTTCTGTAAGTCCAGTTGTTGAAGCGAAGCATTCTCTCTTGGTTTGTCCTCAGGCGTATACCCAAATAAACAACATAGTTCCAGTGATTCCACCTGTTCATACCTTGTTGTCAGTGTGACAATATGCACGGACAAGGATTTTCCTTCAAAATCTTAAAGTGTTATGTTACTTCAAATTGGGTCAGGCGACTCCTTACATACACCCCAACTTTCGCCATTATGACTCCCTCTGCTTTATTTAAACCTTAATCAGCTGCTTTACTATTTTGTGAAACTGAGCAGTTGAACAGGTGTATCCTTTTTCAAAAGAGTAGCTGTACTACACTTGTAACAACAGCAGGTTGGATTTCTTGAGAGCGAGAGAAGGGTGAGAAGAATTTATGCATTTTGCTATTTTATGGTACAATCAAGTACCTCCGTTCGCTTAAAACATATCTGGTTTCACAATTTGACGCCTTGAAATTGGGTCTCTGTCTCTTGAAGAAGCTCCTGCTCTTTCTGACACTCAGCACGTCACCACAACGGTGTTCCTCCATTATGCCGTTTATCAGCGTTCTTAGTCTGCTAGTCGGTCCATTTACTGGACCACAGTTCAACTTTACGTATTGCCCTTTACATTTCAAAGTAAAATCCTTGTCCTGAAGAGTGCTCCTTTTACCTGTACCACAGCGGACAAGCCAAGGAAGTAGTACAACTATTATGTATAATAGTAATAAATTACTTTGATAAAAAAAAAAAACTACTTTTTTCCTTATCTCTTTAAGTACTTAAAGCTCCTGCGAATGGTACATGGACTATATATATATATGCATCTTCCCAGTCACCCTGACCACTGAAAGCTCTTTATGCTACACATCCATTGCCTCCCTGAGTCAAGATTGTGTTACTTCAAATTGGATTAGGTGACTCCTTAGATCCATCCCAACTTTTGCCCTTTCACAAGCCGCCTTTTCCCAGCAAATTACTAAGAAATGTGGTAGGAGCCCAGCTCAGGTTCTCACCTCAGATTCCTGTTGAGATCTAATATCGACTGGAGTGGCATCCAGCGTGGTGTTCTGCCTCAGCAGCTCATCTCCTTTAAGGTCCGAAGTGTTGTGCCTTCACAGTATATCACAACTTCTTGCCACCGGATGATTCATTTTTTTAACCACTGAATGTAAACCATGTAAACCTCAGAGACAGCTGTTTCTGAATCACTCAGACAAACCACCATGCCATGTTCAAAGTCACTTAAATCAACTTCAGTTGTCCTTACAATGTCTAGACATTGCTGCAATGTGATTATCTGGTTCACTCTTAGCATTATTCTTCCTACTAGGCCAGTCAGTGAGTGCAGATATTTCTAACTGGGTGTAGATGTTGTCTAGGGGTTTCAAAACTTAGCGAAGTTGTCAGATTGGTACATGCTCTTTGAAGATGTCCAATTTGGGTAAGTGAAACAAGTGAGCGACTTCTTTTACACAAGAGTAATTTTTCTCACTTCTCTAATAAATAAAGGTCAATGAGTGATTGTTTGTCCATCAAAAAAAAATAAAAACCTCATAAAGAGAAAGGTGCAATTATTTCCTTAAAACACCAACGCAACCAAAGAGAGGCAGACAAGAAACTGGTAAATGACCAGTTCACCCACACCAGCCACCAACACCACCACTACCACCATCAAGACCAGGCAGAGAGAGAGGAGGATTACCAAAGCACCTGCATCTTGTTCTTTCAGCCAGAATCCACTGCTCAATGCTGCTGATGAGGGGTGAAATGTTGTTGTTCCGGTATTCGACAGATTTGCCTATGTTGCTCATCTTGTCATTATCATGATAAACCAAAGCAACACACTTCATCTCCACTCATGTAAAAGAACATCACAACACTTAAACACCTTTGTCTTGGGCGCAGTGATGGTGTAAAGGGTAAACTATGCAGGACGAACATTTCCATGACTGACACAAAGAGGGATGAACTGGGAGAGTCTTAGCCATCAGAGCTTTTATTAGCGCCTTGCAAGTCCCAAAATGTTCAACACAGTGAGGCAATTTTCTTCTTCCTGATCATGTCCCATCTCCCTTATTTCTGTTCCCCTTCTTCAACAGACCTTTTAACCATCCATTCATTTTCTTACACCCTTATCCCTAGTGGGGTTGCGAGGGGTGCTGGAGCCTATTTCCAGTTGTCAACAGATGAAAGACGGAATCACCCTGGACAGGTCGCCAGTCTATCGCAGGGTGACCTTTTAACCAATGAAACCAAAACAGACACTGACCATGGAACATAGACTAGCCCTTACAACATGGTGCTCCTGTCAATCATCAACATTTCCTACACAATTTTAAGATTAGTGATTTGAATATCTAAGTCAGGGGTGCCCAAGGTCGGTCCTTGAGGGACGGCATCCTGCATGTCTTAGTTCTCTCCCTTGTGAGGTCATTCAGCAGGTCATTGTTCTTCTTAGGCCTCTAATGAGCCATCATTTGGTCCAGGTGCGTTAAACCAGGGAGAGAACTGAAACATGCAGGATGCCGGCGCTCCAGGACCGACTTTGGGCACCACTGATCTAAGTGGTTCTATGCATCTGGGTTAAGTTGTGCCAATACAGCGTAACTAGACAGGCTAAGATGCTGTTTTCAGCAATACCTTTACTAGTATTCAATTATTTGCAATAAACATCTATCTGCCATGTTGGTGGAAGAATTATAATAAATTGTGACCTGGCGGTTAGTCAAAAAACAATCAGACAGCAAAACACTTATATTCTTGAATCAATATGTTTGTAATCCATCACTTGAGGTTCAGCAAGAGTTTATCCGATCGCTGACTCGTACGTTTTCAGAAGACAGCATTTCACACTGTAGCACTCCAATGGTACAGGCTCTTAGCATCGCTTTTTTCTTAGTGAGGCTAAGAAAAAAGAAAATCCAATTACAAGAATAAACTCAAAATATTGTGAGAAAAAATATACAATAATGTTATGAGTCATGTGACAATAAAGTTTAAATAAGGCGGGAATAAAGTTGTAATATTAGGAGAATGAAGTAGTAACCTAATTTCATAAGAACTCTTACATGATAAATAATTAAAAATAAAAAAGAGAAATGTTTGGCAACTTGTGAAGTTATACTTTGGTGTCGAACTTTACAAATAAAGAAATATCTAATCTTTCTACACATCAGCATAAGGTCATCATACGCAGATGTGCTAAAAGACATTGAAAATAACCTCCTATGACATTTACTGTTGAAGAATTGCTAAATATTGACATGCTTCTTGAATGGGTGTGTTTCATTTCTGGGAAAGGATGACAGCTCATGACCAATAGGATTCTTGAAACATGTCAATTTACTGCTGTTATTCTATAGGATTTCAAATTGAGTCACAGAGATTTAATTCAAAGTCTGTATGAATTCAAATTATACAGAGTTCTAATTACGGACTTATTACAGATACTAAAAAATTAGCTTGTTTATGTGTATAAAGGTGCTATGCGTTTTCTAAAACCTTGTTGGAATTGTACGTAATTAACTCAAAGTAGTGCCCTATTCTGAAGTGGAATTTAAAAAGAAAAAGCCTGAAAACTGCCTTACATACGCGTATGCAACAAATGGCTACAAAGTATTGAGTCAGGACAGTGAATACAAATGCTTGCCACACTTTTCAGATTTTTGGGGTACAAGAAACCTTCAAGATCATGAGTTACTTCCTTTCCAGTTCAGAGGAAATCTCTGCTACGTGTTAGTTTGTGACTTAGAATCCTAATAAAATGCAATGAAGTTTGTCACTTGATAAAATATGAAAAATTTCATGGGATTACTTTTGTTTGGCAGTCTGCAGTTATAGATATCATTTGAACTGGAATGTTAAGTTCTTGTATTAAGAAAAAAAGGGAAGGCAATCAGTATCAATTCTTGGTAAAAGGGAAATACACTCTGGGACGCGTGTTTTATTATTGGATCTCATGCATATGCAAATTGTCAAACACATTTTTCATGGATCAAAGCTTTTGAGAATTAAGAAACAACCGACACAGAGAACAGAGTATACAATATTTCCTATATATTTTTTTCTCTTTTTCATGCTTATCATGAGAACTGGCCATGTTTTAATTTTAAAACATCTGCACTTGAGATAAAGACACTTAGCCCACACCAAACGCTTTCGTCAGGCATAGAAACCATAAGTTTGAAGTAAAGCCTGACATTCCGGCTTCTGTAGGTCTTACTGTTTGTCCTGAACCGTCGTTTTATATTTCACATTTGAAAACAGACATTATCTTCTCAAAAACCTGGGCCTCGTTTCAGAAAGCAGGGCTAACGAGCGCAGAGCAGGATACTCTGAGTAAACCTATAGCTCTGTAGCGCGAGCTACTTGTAAATGTTAACAACATTACAATTATTTACTTCCCGAAGGTGGGTGGACTCCTCTCTAAAAATGTTGGTTTTAAAATAAAATGAAGCTCTTAGTGGAAAAAAAATAAATATATAAATAAATAACATAAAAGAGAAGCAGAATAACTTCACACAACAACTTGTTGAGGTCACACCCAGAGACAAGCGCCACTCTACTAACGGGGTAAAGTCTCGCCACACTTGCGCTGAATAATTTATTGAGAAAAACGGTAGGAAAATATGACCACCCTCACTCGACATAAATATGTGTATTTTTTCTGCCAATTTCCCCGTGCCTGACCAGTTAAAAAGTAGGACAGACTCAAAAGTTTACGGTTCACAGAATGAGTTGTGGTGGCAGCTTGACTCAAGGTAACGGCAGCGAGGTTTTCTGACATGCTGCCGTTAGCCGGAGTACACACACACACACACACACCCCCACGCACCCGCACACACCTGACCCTACTATGGCATTCACTAACCCCGCTCTCTGAAAAGGGGCACTGTTATAATTACTTACCTTGAAACATCAGGAAAAGGACGATAAATCTCATTGCTGCAGCGCCGGACAATAGACAGTGATGACTTAAAAGGAGAGCAGGAGTTCCCGTTTTAACTTCCGTAACGGCGCATGAGAACGCACTAACGACTATGTGTAACAAATACTAGATCCAGATAGTTCCACATTAAACTTAAGTGTGCGTTAATCAAACACTTTAGATGCCATACACACATCCAGACATGTTGTTGAGTTTGAACTGCTGTTTTGTCAGGATTTTTCATGACACGTTCAGGTGATGTTAAAAATTCCTACACATCAGTCACACTCTCTTCACCACGTCACATATCACATGTTGTTTTTTGGAGGGGTTTTTGGTACTAAAAAAAAAAAAAGCAAAAAAAAAAAAAAAAAAAAAAAACAGGTGACATTTAAAAATGTGACAATTTATTACAAACCGTTGACTGGAAGCATAACAGTACAAAAATAGTTTCTGATCATGTCCTTCGAAGGCATTAGTATTTTTAGCAGATGTAAAAGAGGCTAAAAAAGTTGAAGTCAGATGTAATTATACACTTTCAAGATGTACAATAATGTAACTACACTTATTTTACTATTTCCATGTATGGACATATGTGTGGGAGGCCTGCAGTGACCTCCAGTAATATCCAACAGCTTATTACTCCTGACTACAAAACACTGAATCAACTATTTATTGATCAGTGAGCCTATTAAAACAAATATTTCAGAGGTTTTTATATTGTTTAAGCACCTTAAATGTAATCCATATTTGAATTTGAGAGAGCTTGGCTTTGTTGTCCAAATACCAACAGTAATACTAGAAAGCAAGTCGCAATACTGAAGTCTTGACATGTTGAGTATAAACTGCTGCTGTCATGAAACCAATAGCACCACCACCCCCACACTTCCTCTTCTCTCAGCCCACTCCAACTGCTATCGTCATAACTCGACTTCTACCGAGAAAGATTGTGAAAATGAAAATTCAACTTTTTGTTCCAATTCGTAATTTTTGTAAGTATTTTTATTTTTTTTTAACAACTCAAACTTATTCCACCACAGTACTAATTATACCTCTGCTTTTGGCTTTGGATTCAATTCTAAAACTCTATAAATTAGAATGTAGTTTAATGCATTTGGGAATCCAGTCATACCTAATAAATGCTCTTGCAGTTCAATGTCACACTTCAAAAGATACTTGATGGTTCTGAAACATTTCTCCTTTTTTAAGTCCATTCACAGACATGCCTGGTGGCGGTGTTTGCATGCAAGAGAAGCAGGCGACAAGTAACCGCTGACAACAGTTCTGTAATTTTTATAAAGCATTGATAAACCTTCCATTGGTTAGTCATGTAGCTAGGAACATCCATCCATCTGTTCACCCTTGTCCCTTAATGGGGTCGGGAGGGTTGCTGGTACCTATCTCTAGCAAGCGTTCCGGGTGAGAGGCGGGGTACACCCTGGACAGGTCACCAGTCTGTCGCAGGGCAACACAGAGACACACAACCATGCACACACACACTCACACCTAGGGACAATTTTGAGAGGCCAATCAACCTGACAGTCATGTTTTTGGACTGTGGGAGGAAGCCGGAGTACCCGGAGAGAACCCACGCATGCAC
>CAEGAE010031103.1:0-12841 GCA_903067095.1 Girardinus metallicus | reverse complement strand
ATAACGAGGCTTCGAGGCAGATCAGTTTTCCTCGAGGAATTTTAATAATCGAGGTACTCAAATCACTCGAGGAATCGTTTCAGCGATTCCTCGAGTGATAGAGTTTTGCTCATGACTACTGCAAAACTCTTTATCAGAAGAGTTTTGCAGTAGTAATGAGCATCTCAACAGCTCATCTGACAAATGAAAAATCAAATACGTAATGGGTTTTTTGTTGTTTTCTTTCTTTTATGCACCAAATTACAATTATATTTTTATAAAACAAAATCTCAATTTTTTTTCTAAACTTGAAACACCTTTTTTGCTCAAGTTTTTATGACATCACATCTCATTCTGTTGTTTAAATTAAGAGACAATGAAATGTTTCCTATATGCAAAAAGGATAAAAAATAAAAAATAAAAAAAAACGCATGGGAGATGTATCACCTGTTCTTTAGTCCAGCCACAGATAGAGAAACAGTAGACACTCATGTGGTTCTCTGACAGCGACTGGAGTCATCTCGGACACATTGTTCTCTAATAAAACACATCAGCCCTGGTACAGTCTCCCTAAACCCGCTAGCAGTTTCAGACTGCAATTATGTATCATTTTGTTTTGTCGCTTTTAACAAAAATAGAATAGTATATTGATTATTAAATGAAGCTTCAGTGAGTGGTTGCTGTGGTGTGACAGCTTCCTTACCGTAAGAACTGCTTCAAGCAGACACGGTTACATGAGTATTTGGACAGGAAGGAAGGAGAGAGTAATATAGTAAAAACAGGGCAAAAAAAATGAGGAACACATTTTCAGCTGCACTGCAGTTGAGGGTGTGGGAGTTAAACAAACATAGTGCCTGCATCTACAACCAGTGTGTACATGTACTAACAGAGTGTGTGTTGAGGGTAGTAGTGCAGAACCAGAGTCACAGAACCGAGCCCTGTCCTTTGGGAGGTTTGGTTGTTCTAACAGAATTACCAGATCCAGAAAGTATTTACTTCGGTTTTTACAGTTTGGCTTTGCAACATCTCTCAGCAGAATGGCGAACATATTTCTAAAAAGGGCTACACAATATTGGGAAACCTTAAAGCTGCAATATCATTGTTAAATAATGTGATTTGCTATATTTCACCATGTTCTGGTTTCTTCCCCATAAAATATTACAAAATGTACCTTCTTGGTCACTAAAATATATCCAGTCTGAGAGTGCATGGCTGAGAAAAGGCAACCCAAATGGACAAATATATCAATGAAAGAAAAAAAAAATTAAAAGTTTGAATATGTGGCCCTAAATTACAATGCAAGAATCCAACAGATATTGGATCCAAGTAAGTCATTTGAATAAATTGGGAAGTTCCACCTCTCAGTGAAATCAGAAAAATGTAATAAATCTATGTTCATCATCAATGATGGATCCAGTGCATTCCATCTCATTCATAATGTCAATATGTAAGACTCAATGTCAGGCTACAAAACACATTAAAAAATGTCAAATTCATTGGATTACACAAGCTGCATTTGTTCAGAGAACCTCATAAACTTGTTATTTTACCAGTGGAGTAATAACAGCCTTAATTTTCCAACAGAATAATCATAATATAATAATGCAAATAACTTCTTATTAAAGTGCCTGTTAAACATGCTACATTTGTGTTTATAACTATTGCCATGAAAATCAAAGTACTGACATTTGTCATTTTTGTACAACCCGTTCTTTACAAATCTAGTGTGGTCCAAATTTAATCAGTCTAATTGGATTTGATTAAGTTATTGTTTGTTTGTTTTTTAATTTATTCTAGAAAATTAAAAGTATAACTATCAGCTCCTCATATGGACGTTCCTCTAATATCACTGTCATCGCAACACAAGCTGAACAAAACGGAATTTGCACATCCATCGTTGGGGAGGAGGAAAATACTCCCCAGAGGAACATTTATACAAAAACACAGCAGCGAGACCACGCGAAATGCAAAAATAATGCAACTACACCGAAGGCCTGCTCTGGTAGCAAAAGCTAACGACGCTTAAAGAGAAACACCTCGGGCCCAGAGTGTCCTCCCTGGTTGCTTTCCAGACACTAAGGCGACTCAGAGAAGGTGAATCATTTAAATCGAAAGAAAAAAAAAATGCAAAGGTCGTCGTTTGGCATCGGATAATTTGCAGAAATGGCTCCGTTTAGACTCCCCCGCAACACATTAGCCAAACATAGATCACCACTGCAAATACATACAGCCAGATATCTGCAGAGACAAAAAAAAAACGGACCAAATTACACATGACAAGCGAAGCATGCCCCATATTTACTTACCCTCTATTTAATACGGTGGCGAAATTAAAACAAAGCCGAGCAAAGACTGACCGAGGGTTCTCCTTGTTTTTCTCCCCTCCCCTACTGCTTTCAGAGTGGGTTTATCTCCGCTCGAGTCCGTCCTCCCCCGCCCATCAACCTTCATGCCACTAGGGTGCGGCATGCACTAATCTCTGGCTCTCTATTGGTCAGTTTAAACCACGTGACGTTGCCAGTTTTAGTGATTGGAGGATAAACTATGTGCCTACCTCTGAAATGGTTCTTTGGCTTTACAGTGCAAAAAGTAAATTGTCATGTCTGGAAAGGTGCAGAGAAATGTCACAAAGCAGACTAGTAATTATTAGTGAAGCTAATACTACGTATATACATATTAGATATATACATGATTAACAAAAAAAGAAAAGGCTTTAAAACAGTGAGAAGCCATAAAAGCGAATGAACTTAATCACATATGACAGGCAAAATATTTTTAAGTCTAGAGCGACAAAAAAGAACAATAAAGAACAAGAATTTTGATGAAATTGAATTTTTAGTACATACTAAAATGAATGTATTTTGAAAGCAAAGGATATTTACCCAACCCACTGACAAAACTTCATACCATCAAATTCTTTAATGTAATTAAGTATATATTACTGTGCAATTGCATTTAAATTGCCTATTTTGAGGTATAATGTTTAATAAAGAAGTTTGTTTGCTCTTTAGTTTATTATACTGTTGTGCTTCTGTCCCCCACAATTCTACAGAGAAACTGGACAATCTCTATTTTTATAAATTTCGTTATGTATCCAGGAATCCAACAGATTTTGTTTGTTTGTATGTTGTTGTTTTTTCTTCAAGCATTAAATTCCCTTCTATTGTTGGGTAAAAAAAATAAAAAATATTTCCACTGACTTCAAATGTTGTTCACTGTGACTATGTAGAAAAGAAGTGCAATTGTCTCTGGCACTGTTTTATTTTTTCTTTTTGGGTTCATGTTAAAATACTCTTGCTGCCCTGTAGACTCTCAGTAACACCACACGTTTGTTATTTTTGGTGGAGCAAGTTTCATCACATATGTAAAGTAACTGCATAATTTCTGCACTTCGTTTGAAGTCTTCAATGAATTGTATTTACTCTTTCTTACCACTGGATGGTGATGTTTTGTCACTCTTTGTTAGAAAATTATTTCCTAGAAATCTGTTTTTTTACAGGTTTTGTTAATTTTGTTCTAAAAATAGGTACAATAGATTATGTAATCCTCACATGTCTTCTTCAAGGATAAGTACTGTGCATCTATCTCTCTAAATTATGGCTGTAAGAGTCATTATGAGAATTATCTGTTCAAAATCTTTATTTAGACTTTTTTGGGGATATTTATGTATGTTCTTTACTCCACATATAAACAAATTTTTGATTAATTATTGTAAATTATATTTGGTATTTATATCACCTATTAAAATATGCTAAAATTGGCAAAGGATTATTAGATTTTAAATGGCCAAAAATAATTATTTTATTGGGAGGTATGATTTTATCTGTTATTATTTTAATTTTGTTTGCTACATGTTGATAATAGTAAGTCTTATTAAAAGAGAAGATTCTGGGATGGTGCTATTTAATACAATTTAATATCATTGTCAGATATTACCAATTCATAATGCATAGTTTATTAGACAAGACAAACATGTTCAATCCATAAGTCAATATGATAGAATCCAAATATAAGCAAATTAAAACTCAGTCATCCCAATTCAGTCCTACTTATATTACAGTACAGTCAAATTCAGTTTATTATGCTAAATGAAAAAGAAAAACATTTATCTATCCAGAAAATCCCATATCCAAGTGTTGAATTGAAGCTATGTACAATTATGTAAAAGCAAGTCAATAAAAAGAATTCAAGGGTTATTGCACTGGTGTATATTAACAGCTGTACGCAAATAAGTCAAAAACACTTTACTGTATATTTCATTGCTTTATATTACAGAAAACAAAAAAGAATTAGCATAAAATAGACAAATCAGTATTCAAAACTTGCATTTATCTAACCAAAAAGCAAACATAGGAAAAAACATTTGAGAGTGAGGATCAAGAGCAGGAAGCACACGAGGCACCGAGTGTATACACCACTAATAATACTCTTCAAGGGCAAATTTGACAAAGCAAAAATTTCAAGCTTTTTGTATTAATATTTAAAATTTTTATATCTAAAACATTAATCATGAGTTTAATTTCTCTCAAACCAAAATCGCTGTCCATTCAGTTCTGTGACAAACATTTTTTACATCTGTTTGAAGTTGTACATTCTGAACATTGCTGGTAGTTTGTATTACATATAGAAATGTAGATAATTTAAGCCTGCTGTTGTTACTTTAAGTTCAATATCAAGGATTTTTTTTAACTTAAAACTCCAGTTCTAGTTTATAAATTTCTGTAAGTAGTCCATAACGGCTCGACCTTTGACCCTTGTGGTGTTAATCCTGATCCATACCAGTTGACAAACATGCACGCTCCTCTTGACTGATCCCAGACCAGCACAGTTTCTCTTTCAGCGTTGTGAATAATTGTGATCTGCCTTGCAGCATGGATACACCCACTGGGGAATCTAAATATATCCAACTAGATGTCTCTGAAGAGCTCAGGCATGTAGATGATATACCTACACTAGAAATCCACACCTTACTGCATTACTTTCCAAATCCATTGTGCGCTTGAATGTTGCTGACACTCCCTAAATGCTCTTCTAAAGGTGAACTCATACAGCATTCTTATTTAAACCAGCATTTAAATGAGGTTTAACTCTGTGTTATCGTTAAGTCATTGTGTCTGCTGTTTGTAACCTGTAACAGTTTAGAGAAAGAGCAACAGAAACTGAAGTGAAAAGTGACAACAAAGAATTGCAAAGGGTAACAGACTGTCATGTTGATATCTTTTAAAAATTGTTTAAGCAACAAATCATTGGATTACCAGTGTTTCGCTAAGGTTTCAGGACAAATTCCCAAGTTTCCTGTTTTCTCTTCCCAGCACATGTCACAGGGTGAGTGAAGATAAAACCCAGCTGCTTTTCGTATTCATTTCAGGCAGCACTTGCCATCCCCTTTTTAACTGCAGCTGGCCTTTAAGTCTCAGTTCTCAAATCATCAAGGGCTTTTCTGAAACTAAACAGTTTAAAAACTGCAGCTGCCGATGTCTGGCAACATTAACACATTTAAGAGTACGGCCTATTTATTTGCTGTGTTTAAGACCAGTAAAAAGTTAACACAGTTAAGACTGGACAGGTTGTTCTGCAAACCCACATAGCAGCCCCAGAGGTAGACTATGATACTGTTGTGTCCTCTACCAGCAGTAATCTGACTTTTACTCAAAGATGGTATTGTATTGCACTCAGTGCTGTGGATAACCCCTCTCCCTCCTCCTCGTTTGCCCTCCAGAACGAGACAAGAGTCAGTCTGTTGTTTTTTTTCCTCCTCCATGTTTTGGCTCACTTGTCCTTTAGGAAAACGTTTTGTAACCTTTGACCCTGCACTGTGACCTTTTAAACTCAATCGCGCTACCTACAGAGTGCTCTGCAGACAGTTTAAGGAAAGTAATTATACATCAGGTCTGCAGTTGTGGCTCCCATGTCGAACACCAGATATAATGCAAATTATGAGGAAGTGAATAGACAGCATTAGAAAGCCCCACAGATCTAAATTTCCCACTTCTCTAATAAAAAAGTATTTATTCGCCTAGATCTTTCTCACTTTTTTACATTAAAACCGCAAACTTTATTTATTCTACTTAGGTTTTATGTGATCGTGTTGGTGAAGCAGAAGGAAAATGTTGCATGGTGTCGAAGATGCTTTCACAAGGGAAATATTAAAAAGTGTGATATGCATTTGCATTTATCCTCTTTACTCTGTCACCCTTAAATAAAATCTAATAAAACCAGTCAACAATGTTTAAACCAAGGGCAACACCAGACATGCTCAGCCAATCATCCTGTAGTGAGAGTATGACACAATCGCCAACCTACCAAGGCACAGCTGTCCATCTGTAGTGACAAGATGGACTATGAGAGCCATAATAATGACTATGAGAGCGGATCTCTGGAGGAGCCGCAGAGATCCGCTCCACTCAAGTGAGAAGATACTGAACATTTTAGGCATGCATAACCTGCAAAAAAGAAACATTTTTAGGGGAATACTAAAATTCCACAATAATGTTGCTAATGTTTACTCTCCTTTATCTGCTCTCATGAGTAAACTGCTCTACACATAGACCACGATCCAAGTGAAAGTGATATGACATAAACATAAAATAACAGATGAAGTTGATATTTTGGTCATGTATTTACAAAACAAAGAGAAAATTTAAGGCCTGGTATTACTAATGCATTAGTCTCAATGTGCGCTGTTTAGCACTTATTGCTCTTATTACAATACTGCATTCTGTCTGAATAAAAGAAGACTACCACTACTGATGCTTTAGAAAACATCAGCGTTTTCTAAAGCCAACGCTGATGTCAATATTGCCAATAATGTCGATAATTAAGGTAGCTTGGTCTGTAACTGGTGAATTTATTTATTTATTTGGCATTTTTAAACTAACTATATGCTACTCAGCTGAATTGAGCAGTCAGAGGTAGCATGCCTCTTACTTCGTACTTCCTCTGTTGTACCAGACAGATGATGGAGAGGAAATTTCCTATTCTCAGATCTGCTCTATAATACAGCTAGTGAAGTGTGATAGGAAGGAGACAAATTCTACAGTATGGGCAATTATACTGGTTAGAACTTGCAGCTTGTACAGTTCAGTTGACTGAAGATTTACTTCTAATCCAGAGATTTTAAGTGTTTAAGCAAGAGGCAGCTGAACTTCTTTTTTCGTCTGAGATGTTTCCAGTGACATTCAAACAGTTTCTTAACTTCAGATCTTGTGTAAGGAAACCTGGCCTCATAAATCATTGATTGGATAATCACACAATTTGACCCCTCTTCACCTCTCTCCATCCTGTTAGGTGTTTGCGTTGTTACTTGTGAGATGTCTGCTAATGAGACTAACTTGTTTCAGTTTTACGTTTCAAGGTGTGAATGGTTGTGAAACCACCTGACGAGAAGAATAGAAGTTGCATTCAAGATAATTCAAATAACCAAAGGACACATATTTGTTTGTTTTCTTTTCTTTTTTTTTTTAGTTTTACAAAAATGGCATCTACCAAACCATCTTCTTTTTGTTTATTCTTTCAAACATTTAAAACAGTTATGTCCTGGAAGACTGAACACTTTACCATAGAGCTAGTCTTGTGTAGACTTGTGTCCTATTGCCAGTCCTTTTGAGGTTTGGTAGCTGCTGCTTGATTGACAAGTGTGACCTGCTTCTCTTGGGTGCAGGTCAATTTGTACTCACCGGGTGCAATTGCTAATATTAAGTGAATTGTTGATTCATTTAAGGTAAGATTTTTATTCCAGTAAATTACATTTATCAGCAGTAGGTGCACCTAAAAGATGAAAACTTTCTGTAGTGAGGCTTCGACTACAGCACATAAGCTTCAGTTTATGGATCTTAAATGTTAAAAAGAACTTTTTCTGAAATTAACAAGCTTGGCCATAATGTGTAATTACAAGTGATGTGTACTTACTGAGCAGGAACTCATGTCTAAAGTAATTTACAGAAATTAGTTTACTGGCTTGTTTTTTTACACCTCGGAGTTGTTTTTGTTTGTTTCCTTTTTAATGAGGGGCTTAATATTGGCACAGTTGCCATGCAGCAATACGGTCCTCCAATCCTCACAGCCCTAAGACATCCTACTTTTTCGCCCAATGATGGCTAGAGATAGGCATCAATTCAACTCGATATTTTGGAGCAGTTTTTACTCAGGTTGTTTTTTCAAGAATATAATGTCCCTTATGATAGCAAGTAGTACAATTATGTTTTTAGAGATAGTTTTCACAGTTAAACGCAGCGTTTTCAACTAAAGTTAAACAATGTCGGTATTTTGTATGCACAATCCAGGGTAATGTTTAAGTGAAGTACATTTTTGTTTGTTTCCCAGCAGCAGCAGGCAGCAGCGTCACACCGTCTCCTCCTGCTCCCTCCCCCCCGGCCTGTTGATATCACAGCCCGGAGAGTTTTGAATTCAGTCTGTGGCCCCAGCCGCTGCCGTCGCCATGCTGCTGAGCTGAGAGACAGCGACGAACCAAAGTTTTATTTTTCCAAGCTGCTGTCGCATTTTCTCTTCACCAATAAAAAAAGGACGCCTTCCACACAGTGAGTACCAGTTTCTTGTACCATACCGAAGAAGCTTAAGTCTACAAAGGTGTAGTTTGGGAAAGTAGCACAGAGTTTTCCTTCAGATATTGCTCATTTATCGTACTGCATCGTGCTGCCGCGGAGTTCTCAGCTGCACTTGTTACGCTCTCGCTCAAACTACCAACAGAGGCTCAAAGAGAGAAAAATAGCACTTTATTTATATTATGCGCTTCTTGTTTTGCGTAAACTTTCACCACTAATTTCCCGTGGTTCAAAAAAACAAACACACACAAAAAAAAACAACAACAACGCAATAATTTATAACGAAAATAATATGTTAAGAGAGCTTTTTGTGGTCACTCCACTTGAAACGCAAATAACGTTAGACTAAAACACCCATTTAAAGATTAAACATCTCCTCCACCTTTAAAATGCCACTCTGCCACCCAGAGGTCATTCAGGGGTTCTTACCCTTGGCATGCATAAATCAAGGGTGCTCTTTCATTGCAATAACAAAAGCTCATTTACTGACATCGCTGAAGCTCAGCCACATAACCACAGTTTATTTGAAGGGCTACGATGGCGTCTCAGATACCATCACGTAAAGAAATACACGAAAAGCACACTGTTGTGTCTCAGTCTGTTTATTTCCAACTTTTTAGCTGTATTTCAGTGAAACTGGAGCATATTTGTGGGTATAGCTGTAAATGTCTCACCTGGACGCTTATCTAGTCTGAGTAGTAATAGTTTATTGAGCTGCTTTCAGACTCATCACTTCCTTTGTTTTGGTTGGTGTGTGACATTATATTTATTCTTCTGCTTCCTGAAGACATTTTTACAGTGAAACACAAGCTGCCATAATAGCTTTGCCTTAGTTCTGTTTTGATTGTACAATGAAACATATTATTACAGAAGCTGTGTTGATTGATTTGTCTTGATCAGGCTTTTTTTGCCAAAAAAACCCCCCTTCTGATGTCCTGATTCAAATTATAGTTGATTCAGTTTTATTCCTTCATCAGGATGATAGCCAGGAAGAGAGAATTTTCTACAAATTATCATGGTTAAAGGCAGTAGGTGTAAATGCAGTAGAAATTCTGATTATCCTCAGAAAATGTGTAGTACATATTTGTTTTCTTTCTTATGTGTCAAAATGGTAAAAGTTCTTAGGGATAGATGCATTAAATGCAATGATTCATTTATTTAAATTCAAGTATTGTTTTTATTATATCGCTAGTCTTTAATTTAGTTTAACTTTTTTATGCCTTTGTATATTTCTGCAAAATGCCAACCTTAACAGTCGTCATCAGACATGAGAACAGCTTTTAAAATTCAATTTTAGGAAATCACAAGTCATGGTTTTGTGATAAGGACAATAACTTGCTCACATTGGGCTAACTTGGCATGAATAATTTATTTACCCTTAGTAAATGGAATATTTGAAAAACAGTTTTATACCACTCAAATGATCTTTGTCAGAAACATTGTGTGTGACAAAAATGCAATCTGGGGTGTCAAAAACTTTTTTACCAGGCACTTTGACTATTTTATCAATTAGCAGATTTTGCATAACTTTTGCTGCTTTCATACTTTCTCAAAAGCTAGTAACATGTCTTAAACGGTTAAAAGCTCCTCACTCGAGCTTTAAAGTGCCTCCTGTATAGTACAGTACTGGTTTACTTTACATCTCATGACCGATTATGAACATTTGAACATGACAGATCTGATGATTTCTCCCTTAAATACAGCGGTTGTTTCTTCTAAATCTTTGTTCCCCCATGTTTGTTGTTGGTGCCATTTACTGCCCCGCCTCGCTGTCATCTTCACTCATGATTTCACCAGAATCCATCGGCGCTGACACGCCCCTCCCTTTCGAGCTCAATAACTAATTCTTCTGCCTCATTGGCTCTGATTCCACAGGTCCTCAGCAGGGCCACGTCAGACGTAGGGGCAGAAACCTGGATCTTGTCAATCTGACGGGCTGGCTGGCAGTTGAGCGAGCCAGAGTCGTGTCAGGCGGACCCTTAGGCGGGGAGTGGCGGGCGGGGGGTTCGAAGAGCCAGCCAGAACAGGATATTACTGTGTGATCATTCACCAGCAGCAGACAAATCATTAAACCCTGGGCTGCATGCCGATGAGCGGTTCAGGCGTTTCTATCCGTCACTTAAACTTCCCCCTCAGGCTAGAGTTTATGTTGTAAACTTCTTGCTGTTTTGGCAGGTTTCAGATTTTCTGTCATGATGATAGCCAGTTGTGTATGGATTTTGTTGGTTAAGCAGATTTTAATCATTTAGAGTTGTAAACAACTTTTTCTTTTTTTCTCTCAGTCCGTTGCTTTCACGTGTACATAAAGTGCTCAGTGTAACTGAATTTGGCATGGTTTTATCTGAACTGTCACTTGACCAGTTTTTTTTTTTAATGGGTGGATTCATTACATATGAAAAATGTCATTTTAATGCATTTCTTCTCGATTTGTTTGAATACTGTTGGAGAAAAACTAATTATAGATAGAAGTATATTGAACCCATAAAATTCAAGTGTATGGAATTAACTCAGAACAGTCTGCATGAAATCACACACAGGCTGACCTATCTCCATAGCTCTCATTTAATCAGTAATCAATTTGAAATGAATACAGATTGCAGGCTGTCTCACTGAATGCCTTCTTTTAGATCTGAACTTTTTTCTTTGTTTTTTTTTTTTATGTGAGCATTTATTTGCTTGGATGCCTGCTTTAAGTCTCAGGCCAAGCTCTGGCTGTTTGTCAGATTTTCACTCTTTTTACAAACTGGGTGCATTAAAATCTGCCCTGTCTGGAGGAAGTCCAGCTCAAGTTGAGAGCACATACCACGTTCAGGCTCCAAATGCAATTTGCCAATCTAAAAAGGCCTTTGGTGTAGAGATGTCACGGCTCTTTGCATGCCAACTCTAAGAGATTTTTGGACCCCTAATGGGTTTGATTGTGAACACTATTCATGCATGCTACATGCATTCCTTTTAGTTATTTTCCAGTCGCAGGACTGGGTGAATTGCCTGTAAATCACCTGATCTTGATCTGTTGTTGTAGCCATCAGTTTAGAAGGTGCCGTCTGTGATGCATAGAGTAGTTAATGGCTGACTTTTTTTCTTCTCATATAGCTTGCAGACTTTCAGGTAACCTGAAAGATGGAAGAGCTCATATTCACAGTGATGTTTTTCTTTTAGATGTCAGGTTAAGGAAAAAAGGGGAGAGTTTGATTGTCTTGATCCTGGAGGGATCCAGGATCAAGACAATGTCAACCAGTGCTGCTTTGATGTGAAAAATGTGCTAGATTTCAGACTTTTTGGGCAACCCCCCGCCTCCATTTCAAAGCCACAGACCTCCCCTGCCACACCCATTCACTGTACCCCAGCACCCTCAGGCTGGAGTAATCTCACTCTGGCAAAGACAGCAGCATCTGGCTGCATATCAGCTGCACTCATGTGGCATGTGAAGGCACTCTGAGTTAACTGGCAATACATAGTGCATTCCAAAGATATCTCAGCAAAACTGCTTCACAATTTAGTGTGGGTTTCAAAAAGAAGGTAAATGCTGGATGTTTAGCTTTGTTGGTCGTTTAGTACTAAATGAAAGAACATTACTTGCTTGTGATTATTAAGAGGAAGTTAAATGATTCATGGTTTTTAAAACTTCTTGCTCTGATCAACTTTCTTGTCCCTGCTGAAGCTGTCGCTACTATGTTTTGCCTGTAAAGTAAGATGTGCTTCTAGGCCTGCCACAATAAACAAAGACATCACTTACTTCCATGATGAAATAAAATGAGCTCAATTTCCATTTCCATCTACCAAAAACTGGATGACGAAAGTCTTCAGTCTGGTGCATTGGTCTCATCTAGCCCTCCACCCTGTTTTTTTTTTTTTTTTTTTTTTTTTTTTTTTGAAGGACAATTTTGTTTACAGAGACACCACAATTTCTTTTATTAGTTTTCTGTTATTTATATACAGTGTGGAAAAAAGTATTTAGTCAGTGACCAATTGTGAAAGTTCTCCCACTTAAAAAGATGAGAGAGGCCTGTAATAGACATCATAGGTAGACCTCAACTATGAAAGACAAAATGAGAAAAAAAATTCTGAAAATCACATTGTCTGATTTTTAAAGAATTTACTTGCAAATAAGGGTGGAAAATAAGTATTTGGTCACCGACAAACAAGCAAGATTTCTGGCTGTCTTCTTCCTTAAGAGGCTCCTCTGTCCTCCACTCATTACCTGTATCAATGGCACCTGATTGAACTCGTTAACAGTATAAAAGACACCTGCCCACAACCTCAAACAGTCACACTCCAAGTTCCACTATGGTGAAGACCAA
>CAEGAE010031101.1:0-12884 GCA_903067095.1 Girardinus metallicus | reverse complement strand
TATATATATATATATATATTTTTTTTTTTTTGTACATATAACAAAAAATTTTGGGCCGAGGTGTGTCTACATTGAAGCTACAAACTCAATAAATGGTTGCCATTTAGTGTAGAATTTGTTCAAGTTTCCAGTTTTTGTGTATCTAATTTTCTCCACTTTCAAAAAGAACATGACCTCATTTATCCACTTTGTACTGGAAGGAGCTATAGCGATTACAGAGGTAAAAGCTATTACTTCCAACTCTGACCTAAAGTATCAATAGTTCTTGAGAGTACAACAGACATGGTGTGAAAGTAAATTTGCCAAAATTTTATGAGGGCAGAGAAGGCAAAAAACATATGTGCAAGATTGCAGGATGAGCTTCCGCATCTGTCGTAAACATCTATCATATTTGAAAAGACCTGTGCCAGCCTAGATTTTTAGTAATGACATCTGAATACCACTTTGAAGTGTATGAAGCCCAGATAGGCACATATAGAAGTTTTGTGAATGGCTTTCAGTGCTGATTCCCACTAATGTTCATCAAAAACCAGCCCCAGTTCACAACCTCAAGCTTTCTTAGTGTTTGTAGTTAAGAAGACATTATATGACTGAATTGAGTTATAAATCTTTGAAATTAAAGATCTTTGCAAGTTGTATAAATTCATCCCACAGCTGCTCGGGTGGCAGGTAAGGGAAGTTGAGAAATAAAGATTTTTCACAGGAAGTATCTAAACAAATGAGAGTGTGGAAGATCGAGCTCAGAAGCCAGATCTGTGAAAGAGCAAAACAGCCCTTCCCTTTAAAAATCCTTGAAACATTTTAGTCCCTTAATCTGCCATAAGGAAGGTGAGTTTCAGTAAGAGTGGGTGTAAACACTGTTTTTTTGTTTTTTTTAAAGTGGGGTTAAGACCATGGGACTTGTAAATTTAAACTGTTTCCTAAACTGGAATGATATTCTGAGAGTATCTATGCTATGAGGTTGTTAGTTAGACCAGGGGGATTTATAGAGTTTGAACTTGTTAGTAAAGCCAAAAGTGAGGCTGAGGGACATGAATGTGCGTCTAGTTGACACCAGGGTATGACCTACATTAGACCACAAAGCAATTTTAGTTATGTTAGCTGCCCAGTAATAAAATTTAAAATTGGGTAGGCAGAGGCCACCATATGTTTTGTCTTAGTCTGGCTGTTTTGCCACTCCACAAAATATGACAAATAGCTGAATCTAATGGTTTAAAAACTTAAAAAATACAGGTAAATACTGAAACAGAAACAGTAATTTGGCAAGATTTTCATCTTAATGGTACTCATTTTCCCAATCAGAGAGTGGGAGAGGTTCTCAGAAAAGTACTCAAAGGCTCTATTGCAAGTGCAAAAAGAGGGGCAACAGAGGGCAGCCCTGTGTACAACCTCTATTTAAAAAGAAGTATCTGGATCGTTTGTTATTGGTAATAATACTGGCACAGGACAGTGTATATACAAGGCATATCCATGATACAATTTTTTTTGACCAAATCCAAATTTAGTTAAAACAGCAAACAGGTAACTCCATTCAACCCAATCAAACGTCTTTTCACCATCTATTGATATGACAACCGCAGGTGTAACTGTAGTCTCTCTCAAATAAACAACATTTAACAAGGTGCAAACACTGTAATAAAGTTGGCGCCCCTTTATGAAGCCAGTCTGCTCCTTGGAGATAATTGTTGGGAGAACCCTCAAGTCTCTGGGCCTGTAGTAGGAATAGATGTCAGTATCCTTCTTTAAGAGAACACTGATAGAGATCAACTTGAACTTAATTTTGACCAACATCATTAGTTTTTATGCTTTATCAAAAAATTACCTTACCATACACACAAGGATAAACTAAATAAGCTGAACTTAAATAATAATAAAATAATAATAAAGCTTATTTATTATGCTTTATGTAAAGAACCCAGTAACATGAAAATAACTAAAGTAAAAGATTACAGATAGACAGATATTTAGGTAGTTAGGAAGATATTTCAAAATATGCATATGGCTAGCTCAGTCTATCTTATGTATTTTATACATTTATTTTTGTCTCTCTTATCAGGAAGAAAGCTGCTGATAAGCCTGTGGAAAAAGTGAAAGAACTTTGTGATGTAAATGTTCCTCTTCTCATGATTTTATTATTTGTTGAGTGAAAAGGGGACTATCTTGCTTAACACTACATGTGGTTTATTTGTGTGCCACAACAGGAAGAATGTGCTCCCGCAAATGCAAAGTTCTCTGGATCAGGGGGTGAGTAAATTCTTCCATTGTTGTGTAACACAACAAAAGGCTTACTTCTTCCCATTTAATATGCCTTCCCTCTTCCAACTTTATAGAAACATAAATTTATGTTTTTATGAATAAAATTTCACATAGCTAAATAACAATAACATCACATTGTAAAAATAAATATTTTATCAGAAATCAACGAGCCGAAATATAAATCTACTTCAACACCAAGGTAAGAGAAGACTTCATTACATAGGTTACTGAGAGCTGGCATTATATAATGTGCCTTAAAACACTTGCGTTTCTCTGTAAATGTTCAGCAAGCCTTTGTTAAACAAATACTGTTTTGTAACAGGCCAAAAGCTGCCACCCAGAAAGACATCATCTCCAGCACATCTGCCCAGAGTCCTGGGTCCAGGTACAACCAGTCTTTTTGTATGTGCACTTATGTGGTGCCTACGGTTTTAAGCAACACTATAGCAAAAGGGCATTTTTGAGCTACATATATATATATTGCAGCTACACTGCATAAACTATTTGGGTGACGCAAATCTTTTCTATTTTTACAGCTCAAAATGTTAGCTTTCTGAAGCAAAATGTTTAAATGTTAGTAAAAATGTTTTAATACATGTATATTCTTTTCTCTTGTTCTGGAAAAAAATGACACACTTGAGTATATGCACACTACTTAAGTGGATTTAAAGAAGAGTCCTTGTCAAACCTGTTTGATCCGACATAGTGACAGAAAACAAAGAAATCAGTTGAAATAATGAAACTATATTTCTTTAAAGTATTTTTTCCCCATCTGTTCCTCTAAAATGGATTTGAGAATTCCAGTTCATATACAATTATATGGAATCCTATTTGATAGATTCAATAAATCAAATTCAATCCAATAAAAGTTGAAACAAGATCCAATTATATACACATTTCAGTTTAGTCAGAATTGAAATATAACATGGTCAAATTGAGTAAATCATAAAATGCCAATTTATAAAAGGTTACAGTATCAAAGGAAGACTTGCTCATTGCATTCAGTAATGGACTTTGCTGAATCCCTCGTTCTGGGAATCACACGTGGAAGATGTGGTTTAAAGTTAACAGGAAACAAACTTCAACAGAACCAAGCATAATATGAAGGATCATCTAATTTGACCAGCTTGGGTTTGAGACACAAACAAAAGAGAATCCCTGGTTCAGAATTACTGTTTATTGGAAATAAGAGCAGACAACATTAACTGAACTGGACAAGCCTACATTCTATGGAAAGAACAGTGCGCATGAAACCTTCATGACTTTTATCGGCTGCAGGTGGTACATAAATGGCAAGAAGCAATAGTTGGAATGTGTGTGTAATGTTTGTGTGGGGGTGCGCGCGTATGATCGGTTCATTTTCTGTTTTAGCCTCTTATCACTGGTGTTTCATGTTGTTATAATATGAATATTCATATTAAATAAATAATGTCCAAAAAGAAAAAAAGAAGACAAGTCCCATTCAAGAAGTACAGAAACAAAGTTGAAACATGTGGGTATGGTTATTAAAACACAAGCACTGCCATTGACACTAGACATCATAGACATCATTCAACTGAGAATATGCAACTACACACATAAAATGTACATATTTAGCAAAACTGCATAAGTTCATGTATACCCTATAAACATCTACTTTCTGGGTTCACATCAGCCTTTTTCTGTTTTTCTTTCCTCTGCAAGACAAAATGAGTAAGTTTTGGAACTATCTAAAACAAGCTCTGCTATGTCTATTTTGGGGCATTTTCTTTAAAAATACAGCTCCAACTGAAAGTAAATGTGTTCTTTTGCCTCAACAGGCTGAAAGTGCTGAAGAAAACGTCAGATAGTGAAGAAGGAGATGGTGAATTGGAGAGTGTCAAACAGGTTAGATCCTCAGTTTGTATTGTAGTGTGCAGCAATCACAGCAAGACAGATGTTTGCTTTTCTTTTTTGCAATAATTTAGAAATCAAGTTAATTTGTTTCGAAACACAGAATAATGCTTTTTCAAAAACTGCACAGATCTTACTGTGCCATTTTATGTCTTAAGGAGATTATAGAAGAGGTGAAAAAAGAGCTTAACAAGATGAAGGACGAGATTATCAAAGGTAAGGTTTTAAACTATTTTGGTTGAGAAGTTGCCTTCAAAATGTCTTCAAAAAACATGAAAAATCCAGTTGCTGTTTAAAGTCAGGTCCAACACTAGGTTGTAATTGTGTGCTGTGCATGTACTACAAAATACTAGAAATGTTATGACTGACTTTGATTTTTGTCTCTTCAAGCTTTGATCGAGGAGCTCCAAAGATAAATGATGTACGTTACAGACCGCAGAAAGGCCTAACAATATGATGAAGAGATGTGATTTTTTTCTCATGCAAATCGCTGGTAAAATACTTACTGCAATTTTGACTGAATTAAATGTCTAAACATCATTTACCTCTTTTTCGATGCTATTTAGATTTTAATTCTGATATCGATGCTAATATAAACTATTATAAATAATAAATTTATACAAATCTATATTTTTTTCTGTGGCTTTATGAGATGAGCAGCAACTGCATTTTTTGCAGTTGTCACAAACTTCTTATTGCACAGTCTAATATTTTAAGTGGATTTTTTAAAAATGTCATCTTAAGTTTTATGCTAGCAGAAAAGCAATATTTACTATCTTGATATAATCACTCAGATACACCATGTAAATACATCTTCACATATCGAAATGACAACATTAAACACCATAACAATCAGGAGAATGTGCCAAGAGATTGCAAATTAACTTACCAATAGCAGAATAGATTTATTTGACTCCAATGAAACCTACATACATTTTCCTCTGTGTTTTTAATACGCTGTTTATGAGGAAATGCATTCTCATTTTTGAGCTGAAGCTTTGTGTCATGAAATGGCATGCTTCTTAATGTTTATTTCAGGATACAAATACTAATAAATACCAATATTCTAAATATACAATGATATCATTATCTTGTTGCAATGGTACATTATGATCCAGGATTATATTTTATTATTATGGTGACTTACATTTCATCAAATGATTTGAAATACATACATTAGGCCAGCGTTTCCCAATTCCGGTCCTCAAGACACACTGCCCTGGATGTCTTAGATGTTTAATACTTCTTTACTTTGGATGCTTTAATACTCGTGGTCCAAATCTTAATCCGACATCAACTGAAATCAGCTTGGTTGAAGCAAAGAAAAACCTAAAACATGCAGAGCAGTGTGCCTAGATGACCAGGATTGGGAAACATTGAATTAGACAGTAACATTTCAGAACGAATGAGTGCAGTGATTTGGGGGAAGTTCTTTGTTGGACAACTTTAAAGCACATTTATTAAACATAGACATATATGTCTCACATGTTCCACACTGACATTGCATTAAAAAAAATCCAGGGCAAACAATGATTTGTCTAAGTAAATTCAGGCACCAGCTCACATGGCTCTGTTAAGGATTAAACTGGGTTCATATTTTGTTACTGGACAATTTGAGAGGCTTGGAATTGTCAGGACTAAGATTAATTTGAATTTAGACTTTTTTTTATATGTTGTGCTATAAATTATTTATTTTGTTTTTGGTATCTACTTCAAGAATTTTTTTTTTCTGTAATTTCAGACAAGCAGTATAAGTGTCATGATTTGTGATTTTGGTGGTGAGGTAAACACGGTTGTACCCAGGAGGATGTACAATAATGATGGTTTACTGACAAAGAGTACAAAATCCAGGCAGCATAGGTGAGCAAAAGGTTGGGAGCTCAATCACTGGTAGAGACTGGTAAAGAAGCAAAGACAATGACATACGACTGCAAGACATGCGACAAGGACCCGACAGGGAAACACAGACACAGGTGGGTATAAATACACAAGGAAGGTAATCAGGGGAAACAGGACACAGCTGGGATCAATCAAGGATTGGACAAGATGATACAGGTACTAAAATAAACACACAGAAAACCCAAATCCTCACAATAAACTGATATTTCAGCATAGTTTCTGCAAACTGCATTGCATTGACTGTTTAAAAAGAAACAAAGCAACATTTACCTAAATTACATATTAGTTTGGTTACTCTTTACACTGTTACTTTTACTTAAATAAAATGTCACCATAGTACCAGCATATTTACCTTATTACATTATGCTTGTGCCTTTTCCACACATGATTTAAAACTTACTTTTCTCACCATGGCTTATACCCCAAAGTCAGAGATCAAGAAGCTATTTAAGCGTTTTATCCAGAAGGGAGGAAAAGGACTGTGATGCAGTTATCCTTCTATTCAAGAGTTCGGGTGTGTGGGGGAAACAAATGTAGAAGGAAAAATAAAGAAAAAACCGAACAAAGATACAGAGTAATATCTCACCACCATTATGACTATTATGGAAGTATACATCACAGAATACAATAGCTCTTATCATATATTGTGACTACATAACTCATAGAAAAACATCAAATACTTGAGCAGTATTTAATGTTTAGTATTTTATTATCTGCAGTATGGTTTTATTCAATAGCCCAAAATTTCCACAGGTTGGAAATTTAATATAAATACCTGATCTCATATAAATACCAGCCTGCATTTATATGAGATAAAATGCTCATATAAATACCGGGACTTAAACTTGAGTGAAGCTTGCTCAAACTCTTGACTTCTGTTTGGAATTATACAAAGGAGAGATGCATCTGAAGCCTCAACATCTTTACTGCAGCAGGGGCAAATGCAGATTTTTGTCACTGAGACTGAATACAGTAACTTTGTTCTATGGACCAAGAAGAACTTTGGTGCTGTATGTTTAACTCCAGACGTGGCAGCTAACTTTGAGAAGGCAAAACAATTTGTTGTATGTGTGAGTCTCCCTGAACTTGTAAGCTGCAATTTCACAAATGTAGTAAACAGGACTGCATGAAATGGGATTCCGCTTTCTGCCTGTAACGACAAAACATCCCCAAAAATCTGACGTGGTAACTCCAGAAAAAGTATAAGCAAAAAAGTGAACAAAAACCGGTGTCCTGAGATGACATGGTTGCCTATGACAGTGAAAACTGTAAAATGGTTTGGTTTCATTTAAATTGTGTGGGTCTGCAGCTTAGGTTTGTTAGTCATGCGCCAGTAAAATGTGATGTACATATTTGTTTTAATAAAGGTGGCTTTAACTGATAACTTTTGTTTGGTCTTATTCACTTATATTCAATAAATATTGAATATAAGCCATGTTTCTTAAACCTTGGTCTATTGTCAATACCAAGTTTATAGTGAAAGACCAACAAAAACAAAATTAAATTTAGATGTGTTTATTTAAGTGCGACACAACTGTTCAACCATTTGTGTACTTACACACAGTCAGGCAAAACTCTGTGAAAAAGCAACACATTGTAACTGTTTTATCAGAAAAGGTAACATCCTCACCCTCACACGGTAGTATCAGAGGCATTGTACCTGACAATATCTTATATTTCTGACATATACTGTATTTACAATTGCCTTATCAACATGGATTCTCAGACAGTGTTGTGGTCAAGACCACCTAACCCAAGACCAAGACAAGTCCAAGACCAGAGTGTATCGAGGCCAAGACAAGACCAAGACTTTTAGGGTCCAAGACCGAGTCAAGACCAAGACCAGCGCCCTGCGCAAGATGACACGATAAATGTGAAATATGATCGAAATTGCTTCTCAAATTGATCTGAAAGATCCACATTCCCATAAAAACACCTAGATATTAAATACTTAAAGCCGACATAAATTTAACCAATGTTAACCAATACCATCTCTGTGCCACAATCCGTGGTGATCTCGTGCCATCGCTACAAAGATAACGACTTGGGAGTTTGCCCATTTCGCTCATATCAGAAACCACCACTCTCTGCACCATTAACAATTGAAGCAATGCCCTGACGGTAAATAACTATGTTCAACTATGAACACTGACCAAGGAGCAACAAGCAAGAAGTAACCAAGCACAAGGTGCTCACCATGACTGCTCTCTCCCTCTCTCCTGCAACATGAAGCCAGGCAGTCTGACATCATGGCACACATTACAGCTGTCACTTTGAACGAAAACAATCAAAGAGCAGTATGCAGAACATCATAAGAACAAAGAATGGCTATCAGTGAGGCTCCAGTCCTGTCTACTTATTAAAGAGAAGTTCAGAAGAATTGGACTGTTCCTGAATGTCACTTCACTATATTGCTGACTTTTGGACAGTGTTGTCCCATATATGCAACAAGTGGTCAACACCTCCGCACAATAATTCAGCGCAGTGACAACTTTTTTTCATCACAAATGCTTATGTGTCTCTGTACAGCTGGCTTTGCTAACATCGACATCACGTCAACGGAGCTTATCTTTCTTTGAGCTTCTTTTCAAAGTGACAAAAAAGGTTAGACGTCCCCACCGTCTGTGAAAGCGAAGCGCTGCTGAATTAGCTGTCGCCATCTGATTTCTTATGATTTATGCAGCGCATTTCTATTACGTACTGAGGATTAGACAGACATCTTCTGCCGCTCAGAGGAAACCACTGCGCATGTCTTGGAGCGCCGCGTGCGAGTGAAAGGTGGGGAGGGGGAGTAACAGAAACACGTAATTGGTAAGTCACGTTATTGCTTGGATTTTAATCGGTGCGTTTTGCATCCAGTGAAAACAAACATGTTAACAAATAAACTGGACAGTTTGCTGTAAGTTTAGTGATATTTCCACAGTTGCAGTCTTCACTGGTCTTGAAATAAAATCCCGAGTCCTCAGCGCCGGAGACAGAGACCAAATGCGGACGAGACCGAGACCATTGTCACTTTAAATGCAAATTCTGATAATTTGAATGAAATTAAATAAAATCTGTCTATAATGTTTAATAATAAGTAATATTTGACCTTGTGAAGAAAGGAATTTCCTTAAAGATGTAAAAGGAAATAAGAAAGCATTCCTTTTTGACTTTAAAGATTAGTCAACTAAAATTAGAGTAGATGTAGAATAAAATATAGAATAGAATATAGAATAGAATAGAATATACTTTATTGATCCCCAAGGAAAAATTACTTATTTGTTGAAAGCTACTCCATCTTAGGTATAAGTACAACGTTTGCAATATATATATATATACCTAAGAGTGGTATGTATATGGTTTAAGTGGCTTAAAATAGGGTGAATCTAAAATGAGAAGAGACGTTTGATTTGGAACTAATCATCGTCTTTTAGTTAAAAGACGATGATTAGAACTAATTTAATATTTGCCATCTATATTAACACTGAACAAAACCCAAAGCAGGAGAGAAGCTGCAGACTTCATGCATTAAAAAACTCACTATTTCAATTCAGATGTGCATATAATCTTTCCTTAAATATCAAAATCAATTAATCAAGTAATCAAGCAAATTTCTTGTAGTATGTTCAATAACAATAAGGCATTCTATTCCATGTTCTGTGTCATGGTTGGCTCACACACAGAATATAATAATGGACACAACACCAAGACATGAGTGATTAACATCAAAGTTTATTTCTAATATATAGGAACAAATTGACAAAAAAGCTGCTGCATGGGGCCATGAAGATTAACTAGGCTAAACTTGTTCTGTGTAATTATTTTCCATCATACATTAAATGTATTAAGTGTTAAAAATGAGATTCAAAACAAACAGCAACCAGCCTTCACCGACGGAAGAATTTGGTACACTATAATTTTTTTTTATGAAAAGAATATATAGTAAATTATTTACAATGACATTGCACTACATTTCCAGCCTTAAAGCATGAGGCATACTTAAATTCAAGATTTTCAAAACAAAATTGACACTATGATGTAGCTCTTACAACATTCTGAAAATTCGCCTGATAATCTGTGCTGAATCTTAGATGTCTTGCTAATGACAATTTTATTTAACATTTTCATTTACTAAGAGAAAAAATTACCAGCAGAAAAACTTAGCTTACACACACACACATTTATATATTTTAGGCATTCATAATTCCATTTTTCTTTGGACACACATGCTTTCGACAGGTACAACAATGACAGCAGCAGCGACAGCAGTAATGTTGGAGCAAACAGAGGAGTCTGCTTGACGTCGCTGCTTCATTTTCTACCCCTCTTGCTTTGTCCTGCTCTTGCATTTCTTGCACATTTGCTGGGATTATTTCTTTCTGAAAAGTTTGATTATCTTTTTCATAAGGAACAAGTGTCTCACTTGTGCTCTCTTTCAGTTGAAGTCTTTCAATCTGACTCAGCATGTGAAACTTAAATTGTTGAAGCTCAACATATTTCATATTGTCAGTTTTGGTAGAACTGTCGAAGTTTCCCTGAGTTGATGTGTGTGTTCCTTTTTCTGATAATGAATTGTCTATAAGTGTTTCTTTTAGTGTTATTTTACCAAAATGAATTATTTCTTTTAGCCTTTTATCCAAATTATTTCTAATCTCCTGACCTCTGTGCTTCATCAGATTAATCTCCTTTAATTCCATTCTGGTGTCCTTCCAGGACATTTGTAAAGAATTACTTTTTGGATGTTTAGAATAGCTCTCTGTCCTAGTTGAAGTCTTCATTCTATTCTCTACATCACTATTATATTTGAGTGCTGGTTCTGGCCATTCCCTGTCAAAGACTATATATTTACTCAAAGATTTCAAATCATCATCCTTCTTAGAACTTAGGTGGTATTCAGTTTCAACAGGTTTGAGATTCTGAAACTCCAATTCAGGTGTACCTATTTTAAATGGACTCACATTCTGATTATTTGTCTCTACTCTCTGTTCACTCGGACTCACAGCTTGTGTTGCCTTATCACACATGGTTTGATTCAAGTGTTGTCTTTGTTGTTTTATCCAGTTTAAATGACGACTGATCCTGCCTCTTATCAAATGAAACTCTCTACTGGTTTGAAATGAAGACAAAAGGTGGGTGAGAGCTTGACTTTTTTCATCTAACCAGTCTATACTATTTTGGAAGAGATCCAGTGTCATAACATTAAAATGTCCTAATCTTTCTGTGAAGGCAGAAAACATCTCATTCTTCATCAGTGCTTCTTCAACATTCTGGTATAGTTTGTGGAATTCTGCCAAGCAACTGCTGGCTTCCTCTGCCTTCTGGTCTAGTTTAGTCTTTGTGATGTTTGTTCTCTCTCTTTCATCTTGAATTTCTTGTTTTTCTTGTCGCAGTATTGCGCGGTGTGTCTGAATATCGGACATCATCACTTCCAATGCCTGTTTTTCGTTGTCTACTTTGTCAGCCACTCTTTCCAGATTCTGTGTCTCCCGTTTCAGTTCTTCCTTCATTTTATTTAGATCTTTTTTATCCCTGGCAACCATTTGTTTCCACTGATTTTCCATCAATTCTCTCTGATTCCTCATGGAAGAAATAATGGATGTTAGATTGATCTTTTCTCTTTCAACTACCTCTTTGTAAGGAGTTAGTGTTTTCATCTGGTCACCAATAGTAGAAACATTTTTCTCCACTGAAATACATAATAACTGTGCATCTTTATGACCTTTGTGTAATCTTCTCATTTTAATGTTGGTCAAGTCACACACTTTGTCTTTTACTCCTCGAAGTGTTATTCTTAGGTTTCCTGTTGACTTCAATACATCCGAGAGTTTATCTTGTCTCATTTTGCACTCTGACAGTTCTCTTTCCAGGTGCTTCTTCTCACTTGAAAGTTTTTCTCTGTGTGTTTCAATGTTCTTCTTCATGGAAATCATTTGTTCTATGTCTTTATGGACACTGCTCATGGAATCTCTAACCTTTTCCTTCATGCTGTTAGAATTCTTAATCAAAACTTTTATCTCTTGTCTTTTCTCCTGTAATCTTTTCCTACAGAGCTCCAGATTTTGGGTTTGTGTNTCTTGCTCTTGTGGTTTTGACTTGATTGCATTGATGAGAACCTTCAGTTTATCGCCTTGTGTTTTCACACAGAGGTTAAGGTCTTTGAGTTTAGATTTCTCTTTGTTGATTCCATCAAAGAGATTCTTGGTTTCTTCCATTTTCTTGTGCATTTCCATCATTGTGCTTTCCAACTCTTGCTTTTGTTGTTGAATGTCTTGTTTGTCTTGTTGTAATATTTCACTTTGTTTCTGGATGTCATTCCTAATCAGCTCTAAGATCAGTTCGTCTTTCAACATCTTTTGTTTCTCTAATTCCAGATCCTGCTTTTCTTTCCTCAGGGTTGCTTCAAGAGAAGTAACTTTTTCTTTTTCCAAGATCATTGTTTGCTTCCAACGGTTTTCCATATCTTCTCTTTGTTTTAGTGTGTCACAAAGGAGACTATTCAAAATTCCCTTTTCTCTTTCAAATACCTCTTTATAACCAGCCATATTGTCCTTCTGTTCAATAAGACTAAAAAGCTTCTGTCCCAAACCAACAGAGAGGTTTTCTACGCCTGCAATCATTTGTTGTAGCTGGACCATTTTCACTTTCATGTTTTCACTTAGTTTCTCTCTTATGTGTTGGATCTGTCCTTGTTGATATTCTGTTATTTGACTTTTATCCAAGCCACTGTACTCTCTTGGTGTCAACCCAGGCCTTTCTCTCTCAAGTTCTATATTCTGGATTGAAAGTATTTCTTCTTCTGGCCTGTGCATCCTCATATAATCCACTTGTTGCTTTTCCTTTTGGGTGGTGATAATTGCAGCTTTCATCCACTCTCT
>CAEGAE010031097.1:0-14042 GCA_903067095.1 Girardinus metallicus | reverse complement strand
AGCCCCAGAACATCACTGCTTTAGAGGAGATCTGCTTGGAGGAATGGGCCAACATTCCAGCAACGGTGTGTGCCAACTTTGTGAAGACTTACAGAAACCGTTTGACCTCTGTCATTGCTAACAAAGGATATATTACAAAGTATTGAGATGAACTTTTGTTATTGACCAAATACTTATTTTCCACCCTTATTTGCAAATAAATTCTTTAAAAATCAGACAATGTGATTTTCTGATTTTTTTTTTCTCATTTTGTCTCTCATAGTTGAGGTCTACCTATGATGTCAATTACAGGCCTCTTTCATCTTTTTAAGTGGGAGAACTTGCACAATTGGTGACTGACTAAATACTTTTCTCCCCACTGTACCTGGCATTTTGTGTTTCACATTTTATTAAATAATACAGTGTCAGATAATATTTACAACCTTCTCAATAATCAATAGAAAAATGTTCTTTAGAAGCATATTACTCTGGACACCATGGCCCTAATTTTAGCACTCCTTACAGATTCTCAGACAAAATCCAGACTCTGGCTGGGACACTCCTAAACATTAATATTGAAGAAATAATAAGACGCATCGTTTGAGAAACTAAGATCAGTTGGAACGTCTGTATAACTGGACTGAAACTATTTTTCTCTTTGTAAGAACCTTGAGTTGACATGTCTTAATAGTCGCTACATAATTAAACTGAACTGAAATTGAAATGAGAAGATCATTTTAAAACTGAATCTGTCAGGTTGTTGTTCTATTTGCTCCATTCTAGTGGAACTCTGTTTCTCCAACTTTTTTTTTTTTTTTTTTTCTGGAGTGTTTTCTGTATAAATCAACCTCTATATAAATGCAGTCCAATGATCATTGTGCCCACAGTGATTCGGGATGCCAACGTTGTCCAGCTGGATGTGGACTCTGAGATCAAACACGTTGTGGGCCCTGTGAACCCCCGCTCCACAGACACCAGGAAGCCGATATTCATCGGTGGAGCTCCAGGTGAGAAAGCACTGCCAGCAGCTCCTTGGAGCAAAGTCACACATTTCCTAACCGACTTCCTGTTCTTCTCAGATGACTTGTTCCCAGACAGCGTTGGCACCAGGAAGCCCTACGTGGGCTGCATGAAGAACCTGACCATCAACAAGAGCCCAGCAAGCTTCAGCAAGACGCTTTTGGTGATTGGAGCCGTCAGTGTGGGAAGCTGTCCTGGAGCGTAATGCCATTTATCAGTAGCCCCATCACAGCACTGACCAAACTCATTTTAGAATTTCTTTTATTTAATAATACCCACTAAGAGTGTGTTCATTCGCTCCAGTGCTTGCTTCTTTGTCTAAGTCACCGTTTTTGTTTTCCACCAAGAAAATGACCAAAACCTCCAGATCAAAGTTTAAAATCTGATGAGTAAAAACATTTCAAGAGAAAATATATCCTGTGGAATTTATTTAGAATGTAGACTTCCTTTATTCACACTCACCAGTGCAGAAAACACACATAAACATTGCATCATTGCAAGGTTTAGTGTCCACAATATCTCTTTCTAGGCACATTTTTATTAACATGGTCAACCTAAAATCCTGATTTCGTTTGTACTGTTTATATCTGATAATAAAAACATTTTTACATCCAATTAAAAGCTTATTTTTTTTTAGTTTATTTACATAATTATGAGAAGGTTGGTTATTTTCTATTAAAGTACTGCTCAAATTTGTTCATTTACAAGTATAATGACATGGACACAGGTAGGAACAGACGCTCTGCAGATGGATCACTTCCTGGGATCAACTATCCAAAGCAGCAACTAGCGCACAAGAGAGGGGAAGAGGAAAGTCCAGACCAGGAGGAAGAGATGGAGATGAATGGATATGAGGAGATATTTATGACAGAAGAATAGCTGAAGAAGATGGAGAAGAAGAAAAGTTGCTAGTGTGATCTACTATGATTTATGATGGCAATAAAAAGTGTGAAGTGAGCTTATCTGTGGGACAACCAGGTCATGTACTCTGGACAACAAATTAGAGGCAAGAGAAGAAGATGAGAGAAGGGTACGAGGGACAGAGCAGTATGTGATGGGGAAAAGAATAAAATAGCTCAGCTTGGATTGAATAACAAATTTCTAAGGTGGATGATCCACTGTGGCAACCCCTAAAGAAGAAGATGGTTGAAAGAATGACAAGGATCAATTATGATAGTCATAGATTCTACCAATGAACGCATTTCTGTGATAAACAAGGTTCTAAGGACAGGCTGGGGAAGCAGAAGCAGCGCCCTCTACGTATATAGCGATGCATGAGGGTTTGTTTTTTTTTCACGAAAAAGAGTGACCGTTTTAAATAATTACTGCCCAGCAATAAATTGTCTAGTTTATTTCCAATTTTGACAGATTTCAGAGATAGAAAAATTGTCTAAACTCCTTTTAAAAACACAGAAATAGTTTGTCGGTCTACCACTTGATTTGTGTAATAAATAACTCGGGCTGCGAAAAAGCTAATAGGTTAGAAAGTACATTTCGTGAACCATTGCTATGAAACTAATTTAAGATTCCAATTTATGTAAATTATAAGTGAATAACAAAAACAACTTTCACCATTTCATATAACGGGATATCGGCTTACAGCTTTACGTTTTCTACGTACGGCTGCACCGCCCATGTTGTTACTATGGCAATTACGTCATCAGTACCGGACCAAACACAGTGAAGGCGCCACTTAACACAGCCTTCAAAAGTCCTGTGTACACCGCTGCTCTGTCGTTTCCCTGAGGCATTAACCAGTGTAGCTGGTGCTACTGTCTCCGGTTCGGTGCTGTCATGACTCAGTCAGTTGTTGTCCAAGGTAAGCTGAGCTCCTGAAAAACTGGTTTGGTTTTGTTTTCTGGGAAATTTCTTTAAATGATTTCTTATACGTCGGCAATTAAACACATAGCCTCAGAAGAACGGCTGCTAGCTAAACTGAAATGTTCTCTTCAAGTCGGGCAGTGTGGAAACCAGGTCGGTTGCAGATTCTGGGATCTGGCTCTGCGCGAGCACGCACACGTCAACAAGGTAGGCGCGCACGTACGACCAAGTTCAGACACCTGTGCTTTCAAATTTACTTAAAGCACAAGAATAACATCCACAAGCGCCTTACCTGATCTGTTTCTTGTAAGCTACAATACAAAAATATTCCTTTTATATCAAAAGTACCATAAATAAGAACATATTCTTGTTGGATTTGTATTCTTGAGTATGTGTTGTATACAAGCATTAACTGCATAGGAAATCCAGCTATCATACCAGTCCTTCAGGAAAAAGCCATTCACCCAAAAAAGGCCAACAAAAAAAAGGCAGAATACAATTATGAAATACACTCGGGGACAAAGCCCTTAGTGGGGTCACCTGTTTAACAGAAAGTGTTTGGGCATAATGACAATCATGTTGTTGGAGTGTTTTGCTGCAGGAAGGACTGGCTTACTTCACAAAATAGATGGCATCATAAAGAGAGAAAAGTGTGAAAATATTAAAACAACATCTAAAGACCTAAGCCAGGAGGTTCAGTCTCTGGCACAAATGGATCTTCCAAATGGACAGTGACCTTAAGCATAAAGCCAGATTAGCTAGAGAACTGCAAGCGGTGGACCGATTGCAGCTCTGAAGATCACCGATGTTTAAAAAGCCTAATTTGCCGATTATGATTGTTGTGGATACAGTTTTTTTTTTTTATTATTCTTATTCATCTAATTACTTTTTAAATCTTTATTTTTCTATTATCTATAAAGCCACTAAATATAGCAAAGTTGTAAAGTTGATAACACTAGGGTGACATTTGTTGACTGGTCACATCTGCTCACATGTAAGTACCTGTAAGTTGGTACTCTCTGCTGCCCCCTTTTGTTCTCACAGGGACAGCGGCTGATTTTCAGACCTTTGCAGAGACAGAGAAGATTGGTGGGTATCACAAAGTCCCAGGCTCATAGAAAATTTATGGAGACGGAGCTAAAAACGTTTGTGAAGACAAGTGACCCACAATCCTGACTTAGTTCTGTCAGAGCGAATGGTCCAAAAATCCAGCAAACTGTTTTCAAAAGTTTGTAAAAGAAAACTCAAAACACTTCATCCAAGTCATACAGTTTTAAAGACAATTCTACTAAATACTCAGGAAAGATATGCAAACACTTGAATTTGAAGAAAGTACAAAAAATGTTGAAGGAGATGAATTAATCTTATTTTGATATGACACACTGTTCCAGTTAACAACAAGCCAAGAATAACACAGAATGTGTTCTGTCATCATTTTATTTAAGGGTCAAAGAAAAGAATGACTGTTGAGACTTTTGGCAAATCCAAGAGAAAAGAAAGAAATAGATACATCACTCAAACATGCTCAAGACAGTTTTTTCACATGTATCTGTGTCATTGCACAGAGCAGTTGGTAAGTTCAAAAACAAAAAAAACTTCTCAGAAGTCTTCTGTTATCAGCCTCCGTTTGCCCAGTGAATAAACCAAAGTTTTGTCACCACAACGTCTAAATAGGATTTGGACATTCTGGGGATCACACAGAGGGAGTCGGTGTGGTTTGGAGTCGTATGGTTTTAACCTTTATCTGGAGTGTAGAATCAAGAAATTACTTAAGTAGAACCTGTTTGACAACACGAAGTAAGCTGAAAGGTCTTAAAAAGTAACACATTAGTCCATGATTTAAAGAAATTTATGAACAGATGAGAGGTAGTCATTGACACTTATCAGTGTGGACAGGGTTACAGTGACTTCCAAGGTGTTGGGTCTTCAGTGAACCACAAAAACCCATTATCCACTAATGGTGAAAACATGGAAGAGTGGTGAACCTTCCCAGGAGTGACTGGTCTACCAAAATTACTTTGTGTGCATCAGCATCTCATCCAAGAGGCCAAAAGAAACTGACTATCTGAATAACTATGGAGGCCAGATTTAAATGTTCATCTTTGGTTGTCTCTGCCAGCAGGGCCAATAATGGTCTCAGTCAGAGGATGGCGCCAGATATTCACCAGACCATCAACAGAAGAATAAGAACACATCTAAAAAGAACTGTAGTGAGGAGGGACCTGCTGTTTTCCATGGTGGATCATTTATGGCTCTTGTTTTGGGAATGAATTATAATAAAGGGTTTTATGTTATCGTTTGGACTCATTATTGGCTCTTATTAAAGCTAAAATGGTTGTCCTTTGTAACTTCAGTGTCCTCCATGTTTTTGGATGTTTCACTGCTTGTGCAGACCTACATCCATTGAATATGTGGAGACAAGCTGAAGAGATAAATAAATCTTACATTTGGTTAAGTTAATGCAAAGACTCCTAAACACTAGCAACACTGGGGGCGGAGTCAGATACAGTTATACTCTTGCATGAATGTGCTGGCTCTGAAAGACTTGGATGGTAAAATGTGGCCCGTTTTACTTGCACAAAAAAATGTGGAACCGTATTTAGTTTTTTTTTAATGGATGACCTTATTGACTTTCTGAATGTAAGTGCTATAAACAATTTCAATAAGTCTCTTTTTTTTTTCTCCTTATCATTGGATTGTTTTGACTATATGCAGGGATTTAGCCTTATTCGTTTTCAGCAGCTCTTCTTCTCCCCAGAGAATGTGATTATTGCTCTAGATCAGGGATGCCCAAAGTCGCTCCTCGAGGGCCGGCATGTCTTCGTTCTCTCCCTGGTGGTAGTAACAACCTCTTCAGCAGGTCAATGTTCTTCTTAGGCCTCTAATGAGCCATCATTTGATCCAGGAGTGTTAAACCAGGGAGAACTAAAACATGCAGGATGCCGGCCCTCCAGGACCCACTTTGGACACCCCTGCTCTAGATCAAACAATAATTAAATATAAATTTTGGTTTTAATCTTCACAACGATGCCGTTTTAAAGTATCTGAAGGAAAGGAAATTGCGGTGAACTGTTTTCACGTTATTCTGTTGGGTAGAAATACCTTCCACCATTAATCATTCATCATTCCTACCTTTCAGTTACAGTAACACTGTACCAGGAAACAAACTGCTGCAGCTTAATGAAGTATGCAGATCAGAGCAGCAACCTAAAAATCAGTCTAACTTTTTTCAAAGAGAATCCTAGAAGTTGTTTGGCCCTAAAGCTCGTCCTAACATCTTGTGTTTTCCTCCTTCCTCAGAGAGGATTGTACGACGAGGCCCTTAGCAGCTTCTTCCGTAATGTGGATCCAAGGTAGTTGCATCTTAATTCACAGAAAGGTGGTGACACAATAGCTGTAGCTTTGTCTGTTTTGATGTTTCCAGGAAAAGTGGTGGTGGAGCCTGTTGTGTTGGAGGGAGGATCCAACACCTGAAGGCTAGAGTAAGTCCTGCCCCACCTGGGTAACAATGATGTCTCTAAAATGGCAAAAAAAAAAAAAGAAACCCCAAACAACGTTCTACAATATTTAAGTATTATGAAATGTTTTTTAATTAATTAAATGACTATAAGAAGTGTCCCCAACATGCTCAACAAAAAGTGGAAGACAGATCGGGGAAAAGGAGGCATTTATAAATGATTCAAGTATCAACAGAGGATTCTCCTGTCAGCAGTTTAGCTGGTGACAGGTGAGTTTGTCAGGATTTGGTGGAAAAGGAGAAAGCAGAACAGAAATCACCTTTTTGTCCGTAAGTGGGGAATTTCAGGTCCAACAGCAGCAAAGTGACAGGAAAGTCAAAGCATGTAGATTTACACAAAATAAAAGTATAAAAACAAAAGCTTGAATAACATACTGTAGAGTAAATGCAAAAATACCGTTATTAAAAATAGCTTACTCCATCCAATTGAAAGAAATATTCAGCTGAGACGTTTAATTAATAAAGTGAACAAAAAAAAGCGCAATACTTATATTGATGTTTTTGTATGAAAGGTTTCTAGGTAGATTTCTTCATCCTAAGCCTTCGTGGAACAGATGTCACTCTGAGGTATCCAGTCAATCAAAGGACATGTTATTCACAGGGAACCAACACAAAAGTCCATGAAGATGGATTGAATGTATAGATAACACTACAACCACATTCACCTAAAAAACGTGCACACATTCATAAACTGAGACACCGCTTTCAGTATTCCATGGACTGGGAGGCAAGCTGAGGCACATTGATATGTGACGGGAGGAAGCTGGAGTCAAACCCACAACTTTCCAATTGCAAGACAACTGTACATCTGTCTGAAGCATTTCACACCAAAACAGTGCAAAAACTTTAGCAAGTTGTGACACATCAACAGGTGATAGGTTTTTTGAAACAAACATTTGGCAGCATGTTTTGCAGCCCTTTTCAGTTCAATAACCAGTTAAATACATTGTTAAGCACTGTCCCATGATTTCAAAAAATTGCCATCAGATATTTAACAAGCACCATCTGGTACTCTAAAAGTGTCAAAGCAAGTGTGAGTGTTTAACGCTGTAATTATTCTTTTATTTGGACATTAGGAGAAGTTGTTCAGGCCTGGCAGCTTGCCCAGAGAGACCACTGATAATGGGCCGATGGCTGTAGACTTCATTTAGTTAATTTTGCATAAGGGGATGGCAAATTTAATTGAAAGAAACATTTCATTTCATTTATGATTTTGTGCCTTTTGCATACATTTTTAAGTTTTAGACATAAGCCATTTATCTTGCATATGGTCTGTAGGGCATATGAAGCCCATTATCTTCCTACTTAAAGTTTCCTGTAAGCTACAGTAGAACTTTTGCTGATGCACTGAAAACAATCAAAACAGACCAACTTCAGCTTTTTCTTTTGCAAGAAGAACGTGTATCAAAAGAAAACACTTCCTTATTTTGCTTAGATGATCTTGGAGATACGTTTGTGTGTTATTTTTAATAGCTTGAGAGTTCTCAAGGACAGAAAAAGTTTGCTTTAGGAAGACTGTGACAAAACTTTTGCTCTCTTGCATGTGCAGTCCTCTAGCTGTTCTGGCGGCTCTTTGAAGAAAATTCCATAATGAAGTACAACAACATTTAATGTCCTTTTTTTAATAAATAAACAATTTTTTATTGAATTAAATAAACTTATTATTTATAGTCTGACTAAGCACATTATTTTGAGTCATTATTATAATAACACAACCAAGTCATTTTGATGTTACCGCACCAGATGTTCCTGTCAAGCAGGGTCTTTTTTAGCTTTCATCTTCTAATGATAGCAGTTTGCCTCAAACTATCACGTGTTGTCATTTTCTGCTGTTTATATTAATCGTCACTTATGGAGCTCAACTGTTGGGTTTTTTTCTGCCATTAGGGCTCAGAATAAGCTGTATGCTTTTTTTTTTTTGGTTAGCATATCTTACACAATGCATACTTGGAAGCTTTTAATTCTAAATATGCATTAAATCTTTAATACATGTTTGGTATTGGTGCTCACTGAACAGCTAGTCACATGTAACTTCAGATCCATGTTTTCAGAAGAGAAATGAGTTATGTCTCATCTCTCAATATCTTGGAAGAGAATCATCAGTCAGTTCAAATGAATGAAGAGTAAACGCTTAATGTTTCAAGGAGATCTTCCCTGTTCTTGTTTCATTTTAGATGTAGTTAGTTGGAGTTGTTTCCTCCTTTGTATCCAGTTGCTTTTGGCCACAGACCAAGTTAGGTTCAAATCCTCACTACAGCTCCAGACTTGCAAGGTTCTGATCTTTGAGCTAGTTTATCTTTCATTGCAAAGTGCACCGATCACCATTGAATTATTCTTCCATTTTTAGAATAAGTTACTCACGGAAATTGTCTTAATCTTATTCTTTCTTTGGTAGAATTGGTAGAATTGCGAGTTGGCCTACTTCTTTTTAATGAAAGGGAACTCCACTCATGTTTTGTACCCTGATGCTTCACTGCAGTCTTGGCCCTGGACTCATGGTGTCTCTATTCTTCTCTCGACAGATTTTCTATAAATGCCTCCAACAGTCAGACCATTCAGATAAAATGCCTTATTGTTTTGACCATCCTGTTAATTTCTTTTGAATTTTGGCCCATCCTTCATGTTTTTTTAGGCAGAAGGCTGCTTTGTCTTCTTTTTAATGAACTGTTGCAATTACTCCTAATTACCTAACAATGCACACACACAGAGAATCATGCTGTGATTCTATAATGTCGAGGTCACGTCATGTCAGCACCCACTGTACTGGGCGTGTTTCAAAACAAAAATATATTAATCTAACTGTTTATTTATGAGTAGGGTAATAAAAATTTGTATAACTCGCAACTTCCATACGCAGCTTTGCTGCATCTGCTGCAGACGTCAGAGGTGTTGTTTTTAGGACGGCGTCTCCATCAGGCACTGCCTCCCGTTCAGCTTGCTGCGCTTGTTCATTTTTCATTTGCCACATGGTTTTCACATGTGACTTTTATTTGTGAAATTTATGGGATTTTCGTGTAAGGGTGATCAAACAGAATATTTAGAATTCAGGTCATCCAATTGATGGCCTGAAACCATCAATTGGATTAATCACGATGAATCGATTTATTGAAATCGTCAACTAATTTACTAAGCGAATAGTTGTTAAATGGAGCACACAGACTCAGAAAAAGGCAATTTGCTAAAACAAAAATTTACTAAGAAGTGATTATGCCAAAACGGTTCAAAAATATCGAAGTACAATACAATATTTTTATTATTTAAAAAAGGTATGTATTTTTTGCGTTTAATATGATTCTAAGATTGTATATTACAGGCCTAAATGGTTAAATAAAAACCTGCAGAATCTGCCCATTTTTATCTGATTAATTATCAGAATAATCTATAAAATGTTGGTTAGTTGTAACCTCTACTTTTTTTTTTTTTTTTTTTTCGTCTTGCCCGGTTCTGAAAAGCTACATATAAAACAACAACCACATATTTCATTCTGGCTGAAGATATCACCAACAAGAACTCTGGATTTTTAATTATTTCGGTTTCACATTTTTACATTTAACTTTATAAAACAGGAAAACATGGGTGTTTTATATTTGCAATTGTGTTTTGAAATGTAAAAACCAAGAAACTCTAAAGCCTGCAACCATTAAAATCTGACACTAAACCATTTTTAGTTCACATTTTGTGAAGGAGGAAGTGGCACTCGGAGTCTTCTTCAGAGGTTTTCTGTTTCCTTCAGTGGTTCTTGGTGCAGCGCCACCACAGGCGAGAGGAGGAACATGTTTTCCAAAAGGTTTGGTTTATTTGAGACAATGCAGCGTGAAAGCAAACCATAGCATCTGACAAGACAACAAACATTGGAATCTTGGTCATCAATAAATTAATCAAGCTTTTTTTGTATAACATATTTTAGCAAAGAGGCAGTTCAACCTGCTCAACATCATAAAAATACAAAGTCATGGAACACAGTCAATAATTGAAGCATTACATTTTGTCAAGTGCCATTGATATGCATCAGAATGTTTAAAAATGTTACTGTTTCAAAAGCAACTCTAAAAAGGTGATTTTTCTTTTTGTCTGGATTTAAAGGAACTCAGTGTTTTGACTGTTTTGCAGTTTTCTGGAAGTTTGTTCTAGATTTGTGGTGTATAGAAGCTGAATGCTGCTTCTCCATGTTTGGTTCTGGTTCTGGGGAGTCTACTGAACTATCAGTATCAGTTGTGGAAAAGCTATGACTTGCCTGCAGTGACTGAAGGAATGTGCCCATGTGTGACAGTATTAAAGCGTCAGCTGGGGCCACGTTCTCACATATTTGCATCCACAGGCGGTCCTGATCGACATGGAGGAGGGCGTGGTCCACGGGATCCTGCAGGGCCCACTGAGGGAAGTGTTCGACAGCGCTCAGCTCCTCACGGATGTTTCGGGTTCAGGCAACAACTGGTGAGAGACAGACTCGCCACAGGAGTTCTGTCGAGGTGGAGCAACTGTGGCGCACCATCATTCTTATCATACTACAGCTATTTTACAATCATTCACACATTCTGTTACGACACACTGATTTCTCAAGGCGCTGTGCTCAGGGGTAGTTTGGTTGTTGTTGTGGTTCAAGGAAGTGAAACAGAATTTGTATTTGTGCTTTTTGAAATCACAACTACATTAGAAGACCAAGCTAATCTGTAATTTCATTTTACAAACCATTTTCTATATCAGTTTATTATTGCAGGATTGTGTGGGCTGGTGTCTGTCATCAGGGTGAGAGGGGAGGTATGCCCTGGAGAGGTCATCAGTCCATCACAGGGCACCAGAGAAATGCATAAGACTGACAATACACACACACACACACAGAGTATGTCTTTCCATCTTCACAGGGACTTTGCATTGACTTCCTTTGGTTTTTCATTCATTTCTACAGCCTATTTTACCCTGAACATAGCCATTGCTAGTACACACGTAACCCTAAACCTGCCATGAACTCAATTCACACCTTAATGCTAAACCTGACCCCTAACCAAAAAAAAACAACCCTCTTTTTGCTTATGGAACATGTTCACACACGTGTGAAAATGTTCTCAGCATTTTTTTTGCCCCGTGACAGTTACTGTTAAAAACCAAAGAAAAGATGCACGTGAACCAGAGCGGCTAGTGACTCACTGAGAAAAGAATCTGAGGCATATTAAAGGGGAGTTCCCACAAGACACCCAAAACCTCTTTTTATGTCTTATTCTTCTAGAACAATTGGCCTGTTCAACCTGTAGATGTACACTGGGCGAAAGCTCATCCTGTAATCTTAATCTCTCTATCTCGTGTCAAAGCGCACGCTGACGTCTTGGTTGTCATTCGTTCCACTTCCAGGGGGCAGGCTCGAGAAATTCCGGTGAAAACAATTATGAAAAGTGTAACACACTCAATGTCACATAATCTCCTTAACATCACTGCCTTGGAAAAACAATTTGCATTTCACATTTTGTAAGGTTTTTATTAGAAAAGCTCCGATCTGAAAATTTTGGCCAATACCCATGCCTGTTGTTAATGTTGCTCTTATGTCTGATAACCAATATTTAATTGTTTCATGTATATTTCCCTGCCCTCCTGAGAAAACAACCCCACTGCTTACACTGCTTCTCAGCTCCTGCAACTCTGCTTTGCATCATGAACTCTGTCACATTCCCAAACAAAACAAAATGTAAATTCAACTGTTTTGAGATTTACATCGTCTTATAATGTTATTCCCTTATCAAAAGCATACCTGGAGTTTTGCCTTGATTATTTATTTATTTTTTTTTTTTTTTTCATGTTTGAGAAATACTTTTATCTCCATGGCAACTATTCAATTGTGCAAAACTCCTGGGTGGACCTACCCATGCCTTTGAGGGACAATTCCTCCTCAGAGCTGTTGTTTCCAATCTTATGAGCTTCTGCCTCACAGATTGGAGGCAGAACCAACTACCCTCCCTCACCCAACTCCTTCAGACTAGCCAGCAGCAATTGGAAAACATCTGGTGGAACTGAGCATCTACTGAGTTTATGATAGGAGCTACTTCTCAGTGCAACGCTGGTAAAAATGTTGTTAAAGGGTCAAGAGAGGAGTGACATTGTGATGACTTCCTGAGGAGGAGTTTCAGAGTTTTTAGAGACAAATGCCCAATTTCAATGTGTTAATTTAGGAAGTCAAATTTCTTTTGAATCTTGTTTGATATGTACAGCAATTTATAATAACTAAAGTTACAGTAGTTACTTGATTATGCTATAAAATGGCACCATGCGCCTGGAAAACATATGATGCTGCCCCTTTAAAAACTAAAACGGCACATCTGAATTTATACTGAGCTCAAACTACATACAGATGTTTGTTAATTAGTTGACCTCTGAAGGTAATCGACAACTTTGGATTTTATTTCAAGGTGTCAGACACGTATTTGCAAAAAAACTAAGTAATGTGTTGTTTTCCATTTACTATTTCTTATTAATTAATAATCATTGGTCCCATTAATCTTCATCCATTCAGGGCTGTTGGAAACCTGACGTATGGCTCGGCCTACAGGGATTCCATAGTGAACAAACTGAGAAAGGCAGCCGAACAATGTGACTGTCTCCAGTGCTTCTTCCTCATTCACTCCATGGGAGGAGGTAAGCCACACACTCCCTCTGAACCCCTGTTGTATAAATGAGTTAATTTACTGTACGGAGGATCTCCACGTGTTCCTACCTTCCCTACATTTCAGGCCTGACGAGCCAGTACTTCCTCAGCAAAGATCTTTGTATAGAATTTGGAAGTATTACTTAGCTTTTCTTGGCTGATGTAGTTTTCTTTGACCCCTGACCTATCTATTCCAACCTTGACTCATTTCATGTTTTTAAAAGCTCTCATTGATATAATGAAATGCAACAAGGAGGAACTATAAAACAATTCAAACATGCTGTGAGTTATTTGATCTAGGTTGTGAAATGAATAAACAGGATATGAAGGGATAGAGATGTTTATTTTCATTTCTGCATCAAAACACTCAGATGAAACTTGATATTTACACAACTTGTATATCAAGATGGTGCTTCTTTTTGTCTCTTCATTTCCGTTAGGTAACCAGCCAGTGTGACTTAAAATACAATGTAATACTAGTCAAATTTAGAGGCGACACAAGGCATAGATGAACTAAGCAGCTGCTTAAGGCCCCCTCAGACCTTCAGGGGCCCCATAAATGCTACAGAATTGTAGTATTTCTTTTTATTGAGAATGAAAATGCTGTTAATTGTACATAATATCCAACATTTAACATGGTGAGATCACAGAAAATTTGGAAAAAAAAAGTACATTTCAAATATGACCTTCTACAACCCATGTAGTTTTATGTCTCCTCCAGACTGCTTATATACCATGTCATATTCCCTCAGACCAACTAGTGACCCCAACCTACTACATTTTGAGCACACCTGTACACAGAGTCAGTGTCTTCTACAGTGGGGAGAACAAGTATTTGATACACTGTTGATTTTTCAGATTTTCCCACTTGCAAAGCTTGTAGAAGACTGTAATTTTTATCATAGGTACTCTTCAACTGTGAGAGATGGAATCTAAAACAAAAATCCAGAAAAATACAATGTATGATTTTTAAATAATTAATTTCCATTTTATTGTGTGAAATAAGTATTTGATACACCAGAACAATGAAACTTAATATTTGGTACAGAAACCTTTGTTTGCAATTACAGAGAT
>CAEGAE010031090.1:0-81956 GCA_903067095.1 Girardinus metallicus | reverse complement strand
TATATATATATATATGTGTGTAATTAGCAGTAGCCCTACAACATATGATTATATGATTAATATTTCACAGTTATGTGTATATTTTCCATCTTAATAGACTGATAGGAACTGTTGCCAGCTAACCTTCCATGTATATTTCAAAAACGGCAATTTAGAAATGTTATCTTAGTAGTTTTTATTTTATTTTTACATAAGAATGTCAAAGCAGCTCCTTTCTAATATTAGCATAACAAGATCCTGTCGGGCAGTTTTTGCTTGAACCTTGTCATCAGTCTCTTCATTTTCATTCCTTTTAAAACCAGATGAACATGTTGACATTAGTGTTTTGTTCCAAGCATTTGCCAAAGGAAATCTGGATGGTAAATGGACGCACTTCTCAGGTACACAACACGCCTCAGCATTTGGTATGTAAAACATCTGTTGTAACCAATCCATACTGCAATGGCAGAGGTATACAAGAGCGTACCATCTGTACAACCGCCCATCTATTATCAATGTTAGCTACAAAGTATGACTACTGGACAAACCTTTAACCTAGAAGAGGTATGGTCGGAATTAAAGATGACTCAGTTCTATTTATCGCTACAGTAAACCATCCTAGTGAATGAGCCAGAACAATGACAGAACCTGAATGAAGTCATCGTTACCACGTCTGTCATTTCCCCAGAGTGACACGTCCGAATATCTTGGGTGAAACCAGTCAATTACACACAGGCTATAATCTGCAATCACGTGACATTGAGTATCTGCCAATGATACACCTACTGAGCACACAGCCATTACTTCGTTTGTATGATGTTCCACCAAAAACAAGCACCTGCTGCAACACTGCTGCCACCAAAACAAAACCTACAGGTTTTGCAAGTCATGACATGCTGGGAGGCATGTTTGGATGAACAATTACATATTTAACCCACAAGCCTTCAGAAGCAACTCAAAATAGGGGGTGACTGCTACCAAAAACTTGACTGAACAAATGCAACAAAATCAGAGGAGCCTTATTATGTCATCTATTATGTAGACTACTACATATGTATGTATGTAGTCTTCAATAAGGGACGCCACATTGAATTACTTGGCAAAAATCATTCAAATTCATAAAAAACTGTTTAGTGCAACACAATCCAGCTCCTTTATATTATCTTCTTTTTTTTTTACCCGTGTTGAAAATAAACATTGACCATGATTTTTTTTAAGGCATAATGGAGAAAGCAGGAATACAGTTCTAATATCCTTATGAATGTAAACAAATTTAAATGAACTAACCAACTCATTTAGGCTCTTGCATCATAACCATCATAATATTGCCTCAAATGTCAATAGTGGGGATAAATACGATATAAAAATCTACGTTTTAACCCATGACGAGACAAAATTAAAACCCGACCGCCAATGCAATGTCTAAAACCCTTTATGTCTGATTTAGGAGAGATAAACCTCTCGAACAGATGGTGCTAATCCTGCGTACCCCCGGCGCTAACATAGTGAGCATCTAGTTAAAACGAAACTGGGCAACAAACTACAGAAAATAAACATCTCCAATTATATGTTTATGAATAAAACTTTTCTTAAAAGACAGCATTGGCTGTAAAATGAAGAATCCAAATCTAAACCAGACAGACGAACTAATTAACTAACCAGAGCAGAGCGTTGGCAACTAAGTTTAGTTAAACCTGAGATTAGCATGAGCTAATTTAAGACTAACTTAAGAGAGGGCAGGTTTAAAGAGTTTAACTGCAACACAAATTCGTGTCCTCTCTAATTCAAAACATTTACCAGACCTAGAAGGCTTGTTTTGGTTCCAGAAAGCTTTTCTGCTTTAGGTAACCTAGTAGCTAAAGGCGAGAGCAACAGAAGTAGGAGAGCAGCGGAGCTGTGGAAGCAACTGGCTAACGTCTAAGAAGTCAACTCGTTTACCTGACTGGCTTTGAAAAACTGCTTCTTAAGTCCTGCGACCGACATCTTTTAGGCGCTTTCTCCTTGTCCTCTCTCGGGAAAATGTGTGCAAGGAAGCTTCTGTGAACGACTACAGCCCTAAATCTGTCGAGAAAACACGTCTCCAAACTTTGCTCCGCGGATAAGAAACTTGCTAGGCAACCACAATTTCCTGGCTTCCAGAGTGGGCGGAACCGAGCTGGTTCAAAACACCCACGTAGACACAAACAGTGGGTCGGTCCACTTCCTTCTACAATTACTTTATTGCACTAATTAAATAATTCATCTTATTACGAAATTTAGCTTCAGTCCACGTTTGAGCATGTGTATTAACAGTTTTACTTCTGTTATTTTCATTTATTTTGAGTTAATATTCGATCTAATAAAAAAAGAGCACTAATCGAAGGCAATATATTCTCTTAAAACAGCTTCTCAGAGGATGATTCTAAGACAGATTAACTGCAACAAAATCTAAATGTCTTTATGGAGCCAGATAAGATATGTACCCTAAATAATAAAGACTACTGGCTACAGTAAATAGCATCACTGTGCAGAACAGAATGGTAGTGACTGTTGTTGCAAGGGTGTTGCTATTCCTTCCAATTATAACCATTCCCTCCAGTCCACAACCTTTTTGTGAGCTGCACCAATCAACTGGAAAGAAATCAAGTAATGCAGATGGTGGGGGTCTCATTTGTTGTAATGCAGATGTTGCTCTGGGTCTGTTGAGGTGAAGAAAGAGCCGAACCACAGAGCAAACCTCTTGATTTTCCAGTCTGTTCACCCTTCTGCTCACACGTAAGGAAATGACATGTGGATCAAGGCTGAAAGGACAAGATCCCAGACACATTTAAATGAAATGACCTTCTTTCATAGGATGAGGAGCACCATCATTGTAGGGGGAGCTCAAACTAGAACCACTACTCCTCTGGATTGAAAGAAGTCTCATGAAGTTGCTCAGGCATCTGATTTGGGAGCTTCTCTTTGGAGGTTTTCCTTTGACGTCCTGTTGGGAGGAGACAAGGTAGATTCAAAACACTCTGGACGGCCTACATGTCCCTTCTGGCCTTTTGTACAAGAAGATGCTTCTACTTTTCCTACTAGCCCTGCAAGCTGAAGAAACCGGATTGATGGAAATGCCTCACCCATTCGGGTTTAATCTGTTTTTACTTTTTCAGTTGAAAGTAGGAGTAGCTGAAGTATTTTAGATTTTAAAGAGGATCTAATGCAATCCAGATTCATCACAGAGAAAAAATACAGTTATTTAGACTGTCTTTTCAAATCAGATAATAGCTTCAGCATCATTGCAGGTTTTCTATCAGTACCCAGGGCTCAGAATTTCAGATTGCTTGTAAGAGCAGATAGGCAACAAAAAAGCAACTTAGTGGCAACTCAGTTGACTTTTTTTTTTCCAGTCACCTGTATTGCCCCCTGTGCATTGGCACCCCTGGTGGTGAGCCATATTCCTCACATCAGAAAGCACCAGGGAACATCCATCCATCCATTTTCTAACACCCTTGTCCCTAGTGGGGTCAGGAGGGGTGCTGGTGCCTATCTCCAGCTAATGTTCCGGACGAGAGGCGGGGTTCACCCTGGACAGGTCGCCAGTCTGTCGCAGTGCAACACAGACATCCATCCATCCATTTTCATTACACCTTTGTCCCTTAGTGGGGTCGGGAGGTGCTGGTGCCTATCTCCAGCCACGTTCTGGGTGAGAGGCAGGGTTCACCCTGGACAGGTCACCAGTTTGTCGCAGGGCAACACAGAGACAGACAGGACGAACAACCATGCACTCACACACTCTCACCTAGGGACAGTTTAGAGAAACCAATTAACCTGACAGTCATGTCAGGTTAATTGGTTTATGGACTGTGGGAGGAAGGCTGAGAACCAATGCATGCACAGGGAGAACATGCAAACTCCACGCAGAAAGACACTGGGCCAGGAATCGAACCCAGAACCTTCTTTAATTATTTTAATTATTGCAACACTGAATGTTTGTTCATCTAAAATTTTCATTTAATTCTTATTAAACATGTAGCTCGTTAAATGGGTCCGACTAGTATGATGCTACAAAATTCCTTTTGGATCATGAATAAAGGCTAAAAACCTTTGCACGAATCCAGCAGAAAAGATAAAGTTACACACCAAACAAAAACACAAACATCTCCAAAGGAAAAGAAACCATTTATTACATTCTCAAAACCACATATAATGTATCCGGTTGGACAACAATATATATTGAGCTCTGTGACTCTGTTATTCTTGAACTAGTAAGATACCTGTAGTACATTTTGTCATTCAGGGAAACAAAAAGGGGAGTCAAACTATATACTTTTTTTGTTTGATGTTTTCCTAAATGTCTTTAATTAAAAAATAAAAAATAAATCACTGACTTTACGAGACCAAAGGTGGAGACACATGAGAAAAATGTGGATAAAAGACTGACGAATAACTGAAAAATCACAGCAAAAGAAACATGAAAACCCGATAACAAAATTTCGTTTGAACACTAACTGATTTTTTTTTTTTTTCCGTTTTAAAATCCTATGAATCTGAACTTGATTGTTACAACATTAGGACAAACAAAGATTGGCTTTGACACTTTGTGGTTAACATTCACAAAAATAGAGCTTACGTCCACAGTGATTATGGTTATGGGTCTTAGGTGCAAAGGGTGTGAGGAGTACAAGGCTAAAAAGATGACACTTGCAATGAAGGGACAAGAGATTACAGCTATCTCCCTGAGCAGCAAGCAGCGGGTCCTCATTTTCTGCTCAAGAACGACACAGCACCCCGAGTAAGACATTGTCACCACCTTCGGAACAGTGTGTTATGTACATGAATGAATTGTAAACAGTTATGGCTGATTTTTTTTTTTGTGGCAGACATGGAGTAAAAATAGTGAACAAAGACAAAATAAAACAGATCGACTGAAGTCTTACTGGCATGGAAGCAAAACTCAGGGGGGCAGCTGGTAGCTCTGTCTGGCCTTGGACTAGTGTCAAGTGAGAAACAGGAAAGTATAAGTGCTTGATATTTGGAAAAGTGTCGGGTGTAGGACTAAAGGAGAGAAACTCCGAATGTACAAAATAATACAGTTGCACCAACCAGCAGAGAGGTTTTATGATGCATATGGACCATTGCAATCCCAGCCTCGAGCTAGATGCAACGCTTTCGGCAAAACACAGATACATCAACGTAGTCCTGCCGCGCTGGCTGCCTGTCAGAAGCATCTGGCAGTGTTTCCTCTGTTGCTATGTAGTCTGTTAAGTCGTCTTTTGGCTTGCTGTCTCTCTTGCTTAATGTCCACGTTTGTCCTCTTGTCTCTTTCAGCAGGGGTAGGCAGCAGCAGTGCAGAGCGAAAGCCAACAGTTCAAAATGCAAGGCATTTTTCTTTCATTACTGTGTGCGAGTTTGCTGCCTCTCCCCTGCTATGATAAATCAGCAACAAGTGTCCACCCCCTCGCTTGCAAGATGGCCGTCCCTTTGCCGTTGGGCCAAGAGGGGGTTGTTGCAGTGGAAACCTGAGAATACTGCCAAGAGAGGAAAAAATCATCCAGAAAAAAAAAAAAATAATAAAAAAAGATCTGAGTCCAAATATCAGTTGTGCCTCCATATCCGCTTTACTCCTTTTTCTTCCCCCACACACTCTTACACTTCCCATATAGTCATATAGATATCTATTTACATTCTTATTTAAAATATTTTTTTCTTATAAACGTGTATATAAATTAAAGATAGTTTCATCTTTTCCTGTGTCTAAGTGGCATTTACAAGGAAGGGGGTGTGTGGGACTGAGGTTTTTTCATTGCATTACAAAAGCCTATAAAAAGGCAGCACCTAACACTATTTACTGTGAGTGAAACTGATTGCTGACTTCACCATAGGCCGTGAGTCGGTTTCTATGTGTTTTTCTATGCATGTCAGAAGAACCTCTGATCTGTGATCTTGGTCCCTAAGTGCGGATCAGTGAAAGGATGCATGGAAATGCATTTACATCCCTCTGAGATGCATAACATTGAGAACTTTTGACTAACATCTGCGCCAATATTGACATCGTGCCAGTTCCGTGTGAGAAGCTTTGCTTTCGAGTGGCAGGATTGTACATTCATCGTTGTTTGGTTCTCATTTGTGCACTGGTGCTAATAGAAGAGGTACATTCATAACTAGTTCGGCGATCCCCAGTGGATCAATGCTTAAATATCTTTTAGAGCTTGGAGCTGTTACATGCCCTGTGGGCTGCTGTGATTTAAATAAGATGCCCACACACTGGTTTACAATGCTACAATTTGCAGTAGAGCACGAGCATGTGTGGTATGTAGTGTAAGGTGCTTCGCCTGCTGCTAGGATAGTGGAGGACTACTTTGGGAGACTGAGTATTTATAGTCCTGGATTGTCTCTATAACCGGTCGTTTTTTGTCACTCTCTGTCTCACGTTTGCCCCCTCTACTTTCTATTAAACTCTCCTCATCTCTCCTGTCTTATCTCTCTGCCTAGCTGTCAGTGGAGTCCGGCAGAGGCATCTCACTGCCAAACACTTCCCGGTACAGCGGTGGAAAACTGTAGGCAGTCTCTGGGTGGACCAAGCGGAAAAACTCCAGTTTATCGACGTGGAGATTACAGATGGACTTCATTATGGGCAGCTTAGACAGCATCTGAGAAAAGAAAGCAACGCAAATCCAATGAGCAAATGTATGAGTTTAAAGCAAGCTGTTTTAAATACACACCTAATTCGATATGCAATGAAATGAAGAAGTGAAACTGAAATAAAGTGAGAAAATAAACTTTTCTACAAGTCTTATTGTAAGACTTGGAGAAAAGTTGTAGTTTTTTTTAAAAATTAATAGCAAAATTGAATAGTTTTTTTTTTTTTGGGTGTGTTTTTGATAATCTGGTGACACGCGTTTCACCTGTGAGTCTTGATCTATACAGTGAACAATAATAGACTAATCTCCCATCCTGGAAAGTTTCTTTGTTTACACAGATGTCAGCTATTCTAATCACTCTGTTATTGTGGTCTCCATGGAGGGTGTGTATTTGATCTTCTTCTGTTTGAAGTGTGCTGCTCTAGGTTGTGCGATGATGGCTTAGTATTTTAAATACTATTTTTAAGTTATTTTACAATCTGAAATTCAGATGTGTGAAAAACAACAACACACTCAATTCTACAGTGTTCCAGTTGCGAAGAAAAAAAAAAAAAGGAAACATTTGCATAATGTTATTAGCAATCAGGCTAGAAATGGTTGCTAATAATGTCTTCTTCTGCATTCGAACGCCATAGGAGGGTCATTCTAAATGATGATTTCCAACTTGGAATTAGAAACTCAAGCAATTAGAACACCTATAATGCCAATATGATACTGATGCTCAAATTTACCAATATGTAAAACTTGTCCAAAATTTCTTATTAACAGTGTTATGTTTGACAATGCTAACATTTCAATAACACCTTAACAGTAAAGAAATATTGTCATAGTCAGCTTCTTTCGCCATGAGAGTGCATGTTAACGTATAGTCATTGAATTAGAATATTCCAATGAGAACAATTTGTCAGACCAAAAATATCTTTTCAAAAATAATTCTGTTATTAAATGTTGTGTTTCCCTCAGCTGCAAGGAGAAAATGATCACAATAAGGTTGTTTATATATATGGTTGTTTTACATTGTGAATTGAGTTACTGAAAAAAATGTCTATATGTTAAAACACATCCCAGTTTGAGGGCCATTTTCATAAATTCGCAACAGACCAAACCTTCAAACATTCAAATTCAATGAATGCGTTTTATGCATGATAAAGTCGAAGAAGCTGGCTTGGTTACTTGTATTTACCTTGTCCAGTTTCTCCTCAGAAGCACCACTCTTCTGTAGACTGTGCTGCAGAGCCAGGTAGACTTTCTCTTGGAGCTTCTGAACCTTCTGACCTTCTGTCAGCCAGGGTCGGTCTACAAAAGCAGATATTTTAAATACAGTTCAGATTGCAGATTTTACAACATCACTTTAAACTATTGAAAGAATGCATTTTATCTGTCTGACAGATGCTTTGTGCATTTAAGCAAAGAGTTACTGAATGGCTGAAATGCCGAGATCTCTCTCTTTACGGCAGTTTAACTACTGTGATTTCAAACTATTAATTTGTGAGAAGTTAATTCAAAACCGTTACTAAAGAGTTTATGATGCATACTAAGTTGTGGCTTTGTCACAAAAAGAGTGAAAGGCTGACAAATAGAAATAAAGTTATGGAAAAAAAAAACTGCTGAATAATCAAAAAAAAAAATTAATAATATTTAAATTTGAACTTCTTTTTTCATATTAGGACCTTTTTGTAATATTAGAAGTGACAGAACGAGACAAAATATTTATGAAAATCCTTTCAAGATCTTCATAATTGCTTTGATACAGCGAAAGAGAATAAAAATAATTACCAGGTGACAGAAGAACAGCAGCGCTAAACAGGGCCATTTCCTCATCTGAGAGCTGCAGACGGCTGAGACCTTTTCCCAGCTCAAAAACGGCGCTCACCAGATCATCGCACCCTGCAGAAACAATATAGTGCCCCTAATAAGTGACTAGGTAACCAGAGATTCTGCCATTCCTTTTTTACTTCATCACTGAACTAAAATCTAACCTACTAGGTTTACAGTGTAAAAATGAATAAATGAGGCCTCTTTGTCTGCAAACTGTGAAAAACTAAACTTCTCCCAGTTTGTCTGAGTTGTCATTTGGCCAGCACCTTGTAAATGTACTTGCACGTTTTAACATTTTGTCAAATATTATAATATTTTATTGAGACTTTCTGGAATTATGCAAAACTGTATGTGATTTCCTTCTGCAACATGCTTGGTGGAGTTGGTACATCACATAAAATCCCAATAAAATAAAGCAAAGCACTGTATCTACGTGAACTACCAAAATATTAATTCTTTAATTTCTCCCACTAGGTGGCGATGTAGCATAATGATGGTGATACTGAAGAAAAAACCGAGTTAAACATAGGACTTCTTTTCCAGGCGCGATCTGATTAAAGGTCACACGGTAATAGGACTGCAACTAAAAGAAGTTGGGGTTTTTTTTCAGTTCTTTTCTTAGAAAAAATTCATTCAGCCAACTAAAACAACTTAAAAATAGATTACTCTGATTAATTGTATTACACTGTTTAATAGTATGTAGTAAATATTTCTCCAGCTTACCTAGGCCATGTACAACTTCAGACATCTAAATACAATTTGAGTGTTTCAACACGTACACAAAAACTTTCCCAAACTGATCCTCACCCAGAGCTTTGAAGAACTGAGCCGAGGCAAATTTTCCATTGAAGAAGATGGTGTTGTTGTTGCTGTTAAAGGCGCGACACATGCGTATGAGTAGGACCTCCAGACAGCCTAAAAAAAAAAGGTAGCCAGAAACAAAGGAATAGACATGGAGAGACGGAGAGAGAAGAAGAAGACGGAGACGAAGATGGAGGACGAGGAAAGGTGCAAAAATACTCCAAACATGCAAAAACATACAACAAATTGTCAATTTTGAGTCAAATTAGTGCACAGCATATACAAGACAAAATTGAACAAGTTAATATTTTAAAGGATAGTACAAATATCCAACAAGGTTTGTTGTTTAGTCCAAACCATTTAAAGAAAGTAAAACATTGTCAAATATATGCAGGAAATTATAAATAATTAATTTTGTTTTCAGAATTTAGTATTTCTCCCCAGTGTTTAGAGCAGGTGTTTATTAAAAAAAAAAGAAAAATATTGTTGTTGTTTTTTTAAATCATGTAAAATAATAGGCAGAGGTAGAAGGTTGGAGACAAAAAAAAAACAAGAAGGAAGGATTTTCAGTTAGCAAGATTAAAACTTTGTTCACTTTGAAAGAATTTTACTTTGTGAAAAAAGTGAGCTGGTATTTTGGAGCGTACACTGACCTGCTTTCAGCAAAATAATCTGATCATTCTGGCACAGGTCCATAAAGCCAGCTATGCGCTTGGCAAACTCCACCACATACTGGATGGCATTGGTGATGTGATGTGCGCACTGCTGCCACATCCACTCGGCCGACTGAAAAAGGTCACAAACAGAGCATTACATCGAGTTTACGTTTAATTCTATGATAAGATACAAATTGAGAAGCTGGTATCTTTCTGATTAGCTGTACTGTCGCTGGAAATAGCCCTGATTTGGAAATGAAATCAGGCTTAATATAATAGTGTTTATACTTTAAGGGGACAAATAAAGTTTTTCATTGACGTGTTTAATACAGTTAGCTACGATGTTCTTATTTTTCATCTTCAATAGATAATTGATATATAAGAGTATTTCCTCACAAGTACTTTTTAATTGTGGTGTCCATCAGGTTTCTGTGCCTAAGCTGTACTGTGCTGTCTAGACTTAAAGCGTTTTCCATTATTTTTCCATTATTCTTGGTAGTTGGAAGTCTGGTCTGGGAATGAGATCAGATCCAATTTAACAGTTTTCAAGCTTCCAGTGGTAAAACCTGGAAAACTCTACAAGGATATATACCACACCAATATAACACCTATAATATGCTGGTGAATTACATACATCTAAAACTTGACACTGACTCTTTCCCAAGAAATTGTTCAACAATAGTAAACAAGTTGCTTATTACACTTTTATGAAACTCAATCACTGTGAAGGGCACAGCATTTTTGTTTTGCTTTGTTGTTTTTTTTGTGTTTTTTTTGCGCACCTTGTTTTGGAAAACTCTGGTTTCTTCGGGTGTGTAATGTACCCAGGTGGATCTCTTCATGTCCTCTGCGCTGTACTGGCATGTTTCCAAGTGAGACTTTACAATACTCTGAGTGATATGCTCTGGAAAGGAAAAATAAACATGTCCAAAGTCAGTGTTGTCTAGCTCTAAGCATTTTTGAGGTCATTATGGCACGTTTATGCTTTGAAAAGACAGCAAAGGCAGACCTATAGCCGTGCGGTTTTAAGATCTAAAAATTGACATAACTGTTAAGATGATTTGCACTACTAAGTAGTTATAACAGTCAATTTTCTCACTTTTTTTCCTCCAGCTTTTAGATGTCTTCCTCCTCCCCCAACAGTAATAACACGATTTAATTTCTTCCTTATTGGCCCTCGGAGCCTGTCTGAAAAGAGCTCCCTTTTGCCAGTTCAATAAACCTGACACGCACAAGTCCTTAAGGTATCTTGAGACATGTGTAAAAGTATTTGATCCTTTAATGTGCACAAATGTGACACCGACACCATCCTTTTGCCTGACCAGGTTTGTGAACTGAAGATTAACTTACTGCTTCCCCGTATCACCATCATAACGTTGCTCTTGTTCCACTTTACAGTGCAGTATAAAGTGCACCAGCAATATGAGACATATCTTTGTCCTTGGTTATCAGAGAATTATCTCTGCATAGAAACATAGTTAAGGATTAACCGATAATGAGCTCCAATAAATCAAATTGTGAAACAGGCAGATATAGGATGTTATGTTATCTCTACCTGATCAGCTATGGTTTTATGTAGATAAATTACCTCTTGTTTTTGTGACTGTTATTGTTCAGCAAAAGGGGACAAATTGAGTATCAGTTGTTATGTTTTTGTTTTCAGTCTCACCGAGGTCTGTTACTGAGCAGTCATCAGGCAACTGGTCCAAAAGTGACCGTCTGTGTCCCAGAAGCGAATGTGTGAGGAGGAGTTGGCTCCCACAGCTGTCTGCCGTGTCCATTATGGTCTGCTGTGGGGAGTTCTGATTGGACGAGGAAGCAGAAGACGAGGATGAGGAGTTAGATGTGTTCCCGGTGCTGCCTCCTCCGCCTCCCAGTAGCTCCAGGCTGCAGTACTCGCTGGCCTCCTCGGGCGTCAGCGGAAGGTCAAAAAGGTCAGGCAGTGCAGCGATGTCGTCCAGGTCGCTGAGGGTCGATGTGGACCCCCCACTGCTGTAGGAGCGACTCAGGCCCTCCTCGCCGTCATCCGCCCCGCTGCCGCAACCTCCATCTTCTCTGGGTAGAGACAGAGTTGCGGGGCCGTTAGAGGCCAAACACTCTTGAGACTTCTGATGCTTTTGGACCTCGGCGTAGAGGCTGTCACGCTGCTTCTTTGACATGCGGCCAAACTTCACAGCTGCAGGGAGAAATTACATTTCATTGCAGTAGGCAATCGCAGACAATCACCTCTCCGCTAACGAGCCCTGCTTAATGAATGTTTACCATCTCGGCTCATGCCCAGAGCCAGACACTTCTGCAGACGGCAGTGCTGGCAACGATTGCGGTTCGTTCGGTCAATCAGACAGTTCCTCTGGCGGGAGCAAGAGTACATGGCGTTGTTCTGCTGGCTGCGGCGGAAGAAACCCTTGGAGCACAAAAAAGCAAAAACCAGTATCAGATTCATATAGCATAAGAATCAGTGCATGAAGGAATTTGGGTAAAGTTGTGCTCTTTTTCTCCTTTACCTTGCAGCCCTCACAGGTAATGACTCCATAGTGGATTCCTGAGGACTTGTCCCCACAGATCTTACAGGGGATGACCTCGATTTGAGCTGCAGGACGAAAACAAAGCCAGACCAACCACACAGTTTAGAAAATTTGCACACTGATGAGTTTAACAGAGTGCTCCGCAGAGTACGATTAATGATCTATAAAAACATAAACAGTCAGCGTGTACTTTAGTGCTCTTTTATTATTTAGTAAAACTTGAATACATAAACAGGACTAGACCTGCAATACTAAATTTATATTTACTACCTCTATCAAGGAACCTGCAGTGCATTTTTTTTTTGTCTGTGCTATATTGTGCATCAGGCCTTAAAAAGAAAAGAAAAACAGAAATTACTTTCTTCCAGGAAAAGATTAACTGGTAATTTTCTTATTCAGACAAAACAAAGAGTTTCACATGAGGATGTGTCTGGTTTGATTTTGAAGCCGATAGGGCAGAAAACCGCCCGCCCTGAGTCTGTCTCTGTCTGAGCAGACTTCCTCTGTAAAGATGAATTTTGTCCAGCGTTGTTCAGACATGTTTAAACAGGTCGCTCAAAAGAATAGAACCAACTCCTGATACATATAACACCAAGGGTTTAGTTCGGAACAAATAAAACTATGTGACCTTTGGCTGTTGTTTCATGACTCTCATCTTCAATAGATTTGAACATTTTGTGTTTGATGGTAAGTTGTGAGGGTTTTGGAAGGAGATTACAAATGACTGAACTTTATCTAACTCCACAGGCCTGAAGGCTGACCAATGTCCTTTGGCAAAACTCTGAACACAATAAACTAAGGTCTCATTTGATGAACCCAGTGTGCGTGTGTCTGTGAATGTTAATGTTTGGAGCTCATGCTAGTCAAGTTAAACATCCATAATTGCTACCACACTAGCTCTTTGCAATCAAATGTAATATAATCTGTTTCACTCATACTTCAGAAAAAAAAAAAAAAAATTTCACTTTCTGTTTTGACTCTCATTTTCAGTTATGTAATACCATAACATTTTCTCCACAGCTCACACTTTGTCATCATTTTGTTATTTTCTGCGGTTCTTAGCATTTTCGACAGACGTACAGCAAGGATGTTCAAGGAAAATGTGAGGACAACTTGTTCTTGATGTGTCCTGCAGTGTCTGTTCCCTCATGAACTCCACAGCAAACATTCACAGCAGAGCAGACTTTCTAACAAGCAGAAATGTGAGTGGGGGGGAGCACTCAGGAGGCAAGGCAAGCAAAGGGTATGTTATGGAAATTACTATTTTTATTACAGCGCACTGAAAACAGCGGAAAAACTGTCATGATATATGTGTGTATTTTCTGTTTTCAGTGGTACCAGATGTTGAAAAAAAGTCTCGAGTGTGTGGAAAGCAACAAACAGGTCACCAGAAGAGAAGAACCGTAAAACTTATTCAGGCATGCGAATTTGCTACCTGAGAAGAAATTCTCTGAAAGATTTGCTGCTACATTTGCTAATCATCTCACCTGCTAGACTACTGGACATTTTACAAGGTTGACCTTCACAACGACCGTAGCTAAAGAATAGCCAGCTAATGGTCCTAGCCAATAAGCAGTAATCAGCCATAACATTACAGTCCCTGGAAGGTAAAATTAGTGATGTATAAAGGTATTTATTTGCTAATACAGATTCCCTTTGATGGCTGGTGTATTCCAATTTTGACTGTAATTTGTGTTTTTCTAAGCACCGACATATAACTAAACTAAAATGTAATAAAGTATATTCTATGGGTAGAAAGTGGTAGGAATCCTTTAGTTTAACAAGGGAAAAAATTACCTGTCAGTTACCAGTCGAAGCCAAAAAACCAAAATTTGGCAGATTGTGATCTCTGACTTATTTATTGTTGTATTTCCAATTATAAAAAAAAAGTTCTGTTCCATATGCTACAATGCAAAGATGTGCTGATTGTTGGATCTTGGCAACAACCTAATTATTTTCTTGAACTAAACATGGTGGAACATTTTCTCTACAGTAGCAGGCCTTCAGCTGGTCCTAACAAAACCGCTTAAAATGGTTCAAACAACATGATTAAGAATCAGAAGTGTTCGCCAGCCTCCGAATCCCCTCACCCAGCAGCTTAAATGGCCTAACATCATTTATGGGACGCCAGCTCAGTCCAAAGAATTTCCACTGCGAAGCCCATGGGGCAATAAAGTCTACCAAATATTAGGAGTGCGATCATAACATTATGGCTGATACTTAAAAGGCTTCAGATTTCATTTTCATGAGCTGTTATGCAACTCCTTGCCCATGGCAGCATTAAAAAGTGTAGATTTCCAGTTTATGAGTCTGGGAGCCTGAAACATGCCTCATTACCAGAGGTTACTGCATGTTTCAAACTGACTGTGTAAACCCCATGCTGACGACAATTAGCAGCTATTTCATAGTGGAGGACTATGACATAACCTAATGCTTAGAAAGTAACATTAACAGTACAGTTCTAAAAATGTAATTTGAAGTACTTATATGTCACTTATTTAGAAATAAATAGATTAAAGCAAAAAAAAACAAACCCTAGAATGAACTACTGCTTAATATTTTCATAGATTTTAAGTATAACAAGTTGATATTATCCAGTTAGTTTGTCAGATTGGGCAAAGTCTTAACAGACATCCAGCTGGTAGTTTCCCAACTTCTGTTTTGAATCAGTCACCTTAATAGGAGTTACAGGTTATGGTATTTTTTGCGTTATGAAATATTTTTAAACAGTCAAATTTGTCTTTCCGTCCACTGACTGGCAGCAGTGATTTACTTTTTGCTCTGTACAGCTGGACCAAATTCCAATCATTTTCCCTGGAATTATATTAAATGATACGATAGAAAAAAGAAATTATGGTGTTTTTATGTAAAGCTGCTACTACACCATTTCCAATCATGCCACATATGATGCAGTATTAAAATAATTCATACTTTGATCTAAACATGAAAAAATAAACAAGGTTTAGGGAAAATTAAATCCCATTACATCTTTACAATGTGTGCCGCTTTTGATGCGCTTCCTTTTTGAATGGTGCATCTGTTGGGATGAGGGGTGTGGAATTAACACTGTTGTCTTTTTTTATATATACACTCAAGGATTAACTGACCATCTGGTAGAGAAATATGAAAGCTCTATGAGTGCTCTTACATGAGCAGATATTCATTAGACACTAATGAAAAAAATAGGTTATGCCATCAGTTTCACTTTTAGTTTCAAACATCTAACATAGTGAGGGCAATTACACAATGGCAGAGTGAGATTAAGCGCTGTTCTCAGTGGGTCATTGTTGCAATACAAGAGTCACAGTTACATCATTTTATCGACAGTTGAACGCATATTTGGTAAACAACCAATCTTATCTGGTAAGATGATGCAAGAGCGCTATTTTCAAATGTCTTCCAACCCAATGGACATGAAAGGCAGACATACATTAATGACATTTTTCACATTTTAAAAAGGCGAAACTCAAAACATCACCAGCTCAACATACTCTGCTTTGTCTTCTTCTTCCTAGACACACAAACACCAAGTTGCACACACAGCGAAAGCTTAGATAACATCATACGAAGTGTGGCGGCGCACACCCTTCGCACGGCCTCCCTCACCCCCCCACAAAGAAACCGAACATACAGGCAGATAGGAAATCACATGACGGTAGCACGTAAGACATATACAAAGAAACCTTTTCTTCTGCTACAATTACTTCAAGAGACAGTCGGTCGGCGCCTGGGTTTGTCGGTCAGAGTGATCTGATCGGTTTTGTGTATGGAAAACTGTAGAGGAATTCAGAGGTTATTGTTGGACTCGAGTTCTGAAAAGCACAACTTTCCTCTTTCCTTTTTGTTCCACAAACGCTCGACTGTCTCTTCGCTTAAACTGTTGACTAAAATAGTCCAACTGATGAGGGCAGCTGCAGGCATGCAATGGAAAAACATCACCCTCCTTTCTCGGCTCTCTGCCCCTCCCGTGCCTCTTGATTATATAACTCTTGTCGGGGAGCATTCTTTGCAAAAGCTCATTGAGCAAGCTCACTCCAGCAGCACCATCACCCCGCCCTCCTCGGGCTCTTCGCTTCCCACTGGCTGGTCGGTGCTGGCTACTGCCTCGGCACTGGCTGACTCATCCGTCACTCTGGGGCTGGAGCCTGTCAGCCCATGTGGACGTTCTGTCCCACTGACACACTTTCCCACTGCAGGCAGGGAGGGAAGAAGGAGGCAGTGGAACCAGCACTCTGTCCAAACCAGTTTTAAGGTGGAGTTGAACAATGCTAAAACTTTGCCACACAGCATCTATGTGGTTACAGAATTAGCAGGGTTACATAATAACAAGCTTAAAGAAGATACAAGTCAGTGCACAATATATATATTTACAGATTTGTCTATCTCTTCACCGTGGAGTGCCAGTAACATGACACCACATGCGGTGTGAATGTCATGGAACGGGCAGTGCACCACACTCCAACCGCTCAAACCTTGAACTTGGCCGTCTGCTTCCCACCCCTCTCTGTTCTCCTTTGACATTGAGCTTCTGCTTATTCTATTCTTGTGGTGTGCTGAGAGTCAGAAACACACAGATGCCCAGCCAACCATCCCAACCAGCTATAACACACACACACACACAAACACACTGTGCATTCTTTCCCAGCATACAACCCTTATTTGATATGCAAGCACAGTCAGATTTATATTTTCTTAAAGTTTCTAGCCAGACATTTCTGTAACTTTTTTTTCTATTTTCTTCACTGTTTAGTTGTAAATTATTATTTTACGGTGAGATTACTTACTCTCCCTCAAGTAAACTTTCGAAAGTGGAAGCCTTTGGAGACATCACCAGGCAAGGGGAGTCTAACTGGAGTTCTTTAGCATTTTTCTGTGTTTTCTCTTTTTATTTGCATGGTGTTTTGTATCTGTTAAGTTGTACTTAGGGCTGAAGAAATGTTTGAGTATTATATGAGAACGCTGCATGGCTTTCAGAAATATGTGGTAACAATAAAACTGGTGGAAGCAGTTTCTAAAGAAGGCCAGTCACACCGGAATGGTAAGTTTTCATTGGGCTTGTTGATGAGTTTCAATTGGTAGATAATTAAATCTTAATAACATTCACAGCAGAACTGCTGTTTTACCCAACATAGAGCTTCATGACTAGTCCTGTCTGATCAGTTAGCCACAATGCAACCACTCCTTAAACGTTTCATAATCTATGCTGCATTCCTATTAAAAGTGGCTCATTCACTAATAATGTTTTGATAATTCTTATGGCAGTTGAAATGTCAACACAAAAGCAGATTAAAGAATGATCTTCTTCGATACTCTTTTTAAATCCTGACATTTTCTGAAATCCTGCAGTGTGAATCATTATATAACCATGTTTTCATTGTCAGTGTACAATTAACTGTGAGAAGTACACCAATATATTGCATCTTTAGCTATTTTACATTGCAATATCTTGGCATTAGCTAGATTTAGAAGAAGGTGGGACTTTGGGTTAGAGACAATGTTGGTGACCCCAACCTCACAAGTTTACTTCACAAATACAAACTACAACAGTATGATGGTTTAACATCAACTTTAAGCTTTATTAGGCCTGAAAAGATTCCAATAAACACAATATCATTTCTAGAAATGTCTTTGTCCATGCAGAATATACAATAACTATGTTAGACTTGAAAAAGGGTGATGTAACGTAGTCACTGAAATCCACAGAAAACAGAAAAGAAAGCATGGAGCGTGTGCACACACTCCATGCTTTGGAAGTTAGCGCTCATATCTGAGAATGAGTTGCGCGCATCCCAGCTGCAGGTTGGAAAATCAGTGGGATTCGCTAATAGCTGTTATGCCAACTAGTATTGCCTGGTAAAGCTTTATGTGGTAAAATAATATAAAAAGAAAATAAAAACCAGAAACATAAATATTGTACAGCATTAAGTGCACCAGTAGTTGAAAGAGATGCCTTAAGTGCGTCTACATATTTAATGCCCGGTACTTTGACAATGTTTTTTTTTTTTTTTGCCATTTGAGTGTTTAATTATGTGGTTCTGCTTGGTGGCAAGTTCTGACTTTCCCAGATTTTAATTCCACATTCATGTGGCATTCTTGTGATCTTGTGATATTCCCAACTTAAGAAACATCAAAGCACCATCAAATTGGCAGTTGTTGCTTTGTTTGTGTTTGGTTACATAGTCTTCTCAAAATAGTTGTGTGGGATATCTTGCATGGAAATCCAATACATGAAAACATCTCAATGTTATGACCCAATAAGTTTTCTTAGAAACCTTGAAAAGTGTTTGTAAGAACTCCACTGACGCTCCCTCAGTAATCTCTTGCTGAAGTCCAGCCTAGGCTGCCAGGATGAGGCATGTTTTGTTCAGACAAAGCCATTTTGACTGTAAAACCCTGAGTCAACCCTTTCCGATCAAAGATCGCAATTAGGTTTTATGTGCGTTTAATGTGACTCACTTGACTGTAACCTGGTAAATGAATGAGGATCAACAAACTAAACTGGATGCACACAATCATAGAATTGAAAACAGAAAATAAACTATGAGGAAGGTCTGTAGCAAGTAGCTAACTCCAAACTTTGACTCTACCATCAACAATTCAGTAGGAGAAATTTGTGTTTACTATTGAAAAAATCCAAAGGAAAGGCATTTGAATATAATTATCTGCGTTTTTGCTTCAAAAGTGACATTAGAGGATGATTTCTAATCAGAATATGTACTTCTTTATTAATTAGCTGAAAGGTCTCTAAGGATTATGACTTGTGGAGGTGAAGCACATCAGACCAATTTAGCTTGCTGTCAATAATGGCGGAGAAATAAGAATAGTGATTACCTTTAACCCTGAATATCCCTGCTGAGCTGCGCTCAGTGTTTTTAACCTTTCGCTCTCTTGAGACACCGAGCATTCCAGGAAGATCAATACCAGCACCGCTTTTTGTTTCAACGTTGATGCATAAGGTTCTGGAGGGGTTTAAGTTTGTCACAAAATCTGAATAGACATCTGCAACAAATTATAACTGAACAGAAAGAAAATGCAAAACAGGAACAGATTTTCCAGAATAAAGCAGGTGTTTTGAACTTCGGGGCTGCAAACCTCTACGCAAAGCAAACAAGGGAAAGAGATAGCTTTAACGGCCGAGACAAACACGCTGGCCTCCGACTATTTATCAGCCAGCTGAATGTACAAACTGGTTATGTCTACAAAGAAGTAATTCAGCAGAGGGTGGGGCAGGCTTAAGGAAGAAGGAAAATCACTGACTGAGCCTCAGTCAGTGATTCTCGATGTCCAACGAGGAACGAGCAGGTGATAAAATGTCCGACATGCCCCATGACCAGTGCGTCACGCAGTCAGTGTGTCAGTGTGTCAGAGATGATCTCTGATAAAATCAAACACACCTAGCAACATCACACCTGACAACCTGCATACACATAAAAGTGCCATCTAATCTTTATAATCCTGGGAAACTGTTGAAGCACAGGTAAATATTATTTCTTTCACAATGCAAATCTCTTATAGCATGAGTAACAACATGGTGACAATTGCTGGTTGCTCTAATATGTGGTAGATTTCACACTTTCTGGTGAAACAAATGAGAACAAATTCAGAGAGAAGTGGAAGTATCATGATTTGGAACTCTAAACCTTAAAAAAAAAAACAGCATTTCTGTGGCTAAAGTGTGGGGAATAATTTCTAGATTTTATTTTCCTAAAATTAGATGTAAAGGAATCTATTTTCAGAACTTTTTTTGGGGGTGGAGGCAGGGGGATTCAGACTCACATCTCTAACGCTGAACTCTCATGAGTACAGTGAAAGGGTGTTTCTCCTTTAACATAAAAAACAGTTTATGTTAAACTGGTAGCATCCTACTCTATCTGTAGCGTAGGATGCTAAGTGTGCAGAATGTGTACAGTCTGGACATTCGCTGCTGGCGAGTTCGGTGGGCTCTTTCTATTTTAAAAGATGCAAATACCACTGGAGGATGAGCGGGGGCCCAAGGAGGGGAAACGGGAACAGAGCTGAGCACTTCACTGGCCTCTAACACAGGTTGTCTGTCCATGTGTGACACATGTCTTGTGATCTTTCACTGTTGCTATAAAACATTGTGTGGAAGTGCACAGATAGCTGACGACCTGCTACAGTAGAGCAGGAGAATAATCCAGAGTTCATAGCAAGCGCCTACAGTGGGTCAACATGCCAAAACTGTAGGAGAGTAGACTACAGAACTTGTTCTGATTGCATCTTATGTGCTCAGACCAGCATACAAAATGCTGACGTGTATTGTGAGAAAGCAAACAAGAGGTTGTGTGAAGAAAAGAAAAAAAAAAACTAAATTTTTTTTGGCCGAGCCAGCTAAGAAAGGACTGCAGTTTGTTTACATTTGGATATCCGGCCAGAGAGGGAACCTCCCTCCACCAGAGGCCCCAATGTTTCTCCATCTGTCCCCAGCCCCCTTTTTTTCTTGAGCAAAAAAATATATTTCCTCCCCGACAGAGATAAGACAACTCTCTTTGTAAGTCAACTCTAGTCTTGCAGAAAAGTAAAAACAGTACAAGGAGAAAGACACGCAGCAACTTAAAAACATTAGTTAGCTATATTGAGGGGTTACATGAAAGGGGAGTGAGGCTGAATGTTGCAGCTTGAGTTTTGTAAGAAATGTCAGAGCCAGCCTAGTAGAATCTAACTCCAAACTGAGCAACAGTTCAGGGCTGCCAAACTAAGTAGGAGGCAACAAGTGAACTAGTGTTGTCACAGAAATCAAGCTTAGAAATCTAATTATTTAAATGATACATTAGTGGTAACAAATTAGAGCTGTGGTATGTGGTATTTAAAATGCAAAAAAAGTATCCAAGCTATTTTATTTCACCATCTTTCTATATTGTACAACTACATAAAGTGCAGAGGTAAAAACAAATCATGTTAAACTATGTGGAGATCAATAAAAATTGAATCTTTTTAATGTGAAAAACATTGAAGCTGAGGTTATGGTGCCATAAGTGGTCTTACTAAAGTAAGGCCCTGCATTGAAGCACTTGGCTGTAATGTTATATATTGATATTCTTTGGCTGATGTCACTTTCTAGATGCAAAATATATCAGATGATGCTTGGGAATTTGAATATTAGTATTTTTTTAAGTGTTGTGTTTGTTGGTATTTATAGGCGATTACCTTTCTGTTTCCAGTTATATTCAAATATCAATGGCATGTCCAAACTTGACACCCTTAAGTTTGCCCAAGTGTCTTTTTTCAAATTTATTCTTTCTTTTTTTTTTTGCAGCTTATGGCAAGCCATGTTTTGTATTTCACTCTAAACAGGAATGTGCTTTTACAAAAGCATCATGCTGTAGTGAAGAAGTTTCATTTGTGGTGCCAACGAACAAAATAACAGTGACCCCAAATATCAATTCAGTTTACAAGTGACTAGCAAACCAATGTAGACTGATATAATGGAGACAGAAAAAGCTAAAAGCTGGATCAGGTATTCAGTAGGAGACACAGTGACGAAGTTTCTGTTATTTTTTTTTCTTAAATTCCTTTCCATTTTATTATGCGGTCAAGTTATTGTGTTTTTGTATGATTATGTCTGCCGACGTCCCCGGGGCCTCATACAGTCTATAACAGCCTCCGATAACTTCAGAAGCTGAAAAGGAGACCGCGCTCCTTAAGCCAGGGCAATATTGCTTGATAGCAATTTCTTGAAATAAAATTCACTCAAGATCCTTTTGGGATTTCACTGTGCGTAACGTTTGCGCCTGCGGCCGCACATGGCGCTGCGCGCTTTTGCCGTCACGAAGCTTCCCAGAGTCCTTCTCCCCTCCCTCCGCTGTAGATGCTGTATAATGCTCCGTGACATAACTAGGTCAGTGGAACAGCCGGGTTTCTCTCTCCCTCCGTAACTCACACTGTCGGCCATGCTGGCACAGCCATCACACCACAACAACACCAAAGAATGATCCTGTGTAACCTGTGCGAAGGAGCACTTTGTTAAATTTGGCAATCGCGGATTTCAAAGGAAAACGATACAATTCAAGTTCATAGTTGCATAATAAACACATAGCCTCAGAGTGAAAGCACTTCCTTATGTTTTACGACGCTAAACAAATACAGCAAAAATAAAGGCATTAAAAAAATCATCTATTTGATTAACATTGTAAGAAACCTGATAAGATCGATTACATAATAGTTTGGTTAACAACAACCCCCTCACTCCCCCCACCTCTCTCTCGTTGCATAACTTCCAACATGGATTCCCCGAAAAAAATCCACAGAAGTCACAGGTGACGGCTTTTTTTTTTTTTTCCTGACGTCTCACCGCCATGAATTGCAAAATGCACCATTGCGCGTGCAGGGACCACAGCCTAAGCCTTATTCTGAATTTCATGTTAAGAAAACACGCTGTTTTATGCGCCTCTGTTTATTCTCTTAATTTAAGCCTCACTGATCATCGCACTTGATGGGAATTTTGGTGTTTTAGCAGAGCGCCACCTCCGGTTCTGTGCGGCCATAATCCAGTCAGGAGGGATTAGTGCGCACTGGGAGGAACAGCGGGCGCTCTCTACAGAGTCCCTGTGCGCACACATGTGGCAACAAATCCAAACCGAAACAGGCAACATTATGATCCAGCATGGCTGCACAAGCAATAACTTATTCATTTGAATGTATTAATAAATGATAAAAAAAAAACAACCTTACCTCTCATTTTTGATGTGTTCTTTATCTCTGGGCAGGGCGGTGAAGACTCGGCTACATGAATTTAGTGTTGGAAAACAGACGAGAGACGAATAAAGCGCCGGAGCCAGACTAAACTGGCTCTATAAATATGAACTTATTCCCAACTGCGATCAGCTTTAAAAAGCACGACCCCAAAAACCTAGAAAGTGGCAAAAAAAAAAAAAAGAGGGAGAAATAAACTCCTCTTATTTATCGTTCGATCAAGTTCGAGGAAAATAAAAGAGTGCAGGAAATCGCTTCGGATCTCATGGTAGACGTCCGTCGCGCACCGACGAGCAGCTTCTCCTCAACTTTGTTGTTTTGTGGTTTGATTTGACAGATTTGATCCGCACGATGGAGGAGCGTTGTTTGGACCCCCCCCCTTCTGCGCTCTGACTCTCCGCCTGCTTTCCTTTCCGTCTACCCTGCTAACCTACTTTCTCCGAGCGTGGACTCTCACATGATCTCACCGCCGTCAGCTCCTCCCGCAACGGGCGCGGGGGCGCGCAATCGAGAGCGCGTTTAAGGTAGCCTGGCAAATGATTAATAAAGTGTTACAGCTCTTTTTCTTTTTGTCCAGGAGAGTAATGTGAGAAGGATCAGTTTCAACTCCTTTGTGCAAGAATTAGGAAGGTAATTACACCCGCGGTCAGTTCTGCTTTAATACTTCCCTGGCATTATGTTGCCCAAAGCAGCTTAATTTGTGCAACAGAGCAGGGCCCATTAAGTTAGGTAATGTCATACCTTTCTTATGTCGTGGCGTGATGCCAAACTAAAAAACAACAGCAAAACCTACCAAACGGGTCTTTTGTTAGACAAATAGTTGTTTCACGTCACATTGACTCTGAACTTGCAGAACTGAAAGTCTTAGCGTCGTCTTTAAACACCCTTTCCTTCCTCCTGCCTCTTTTCATTTTAGGCAGGCTGTCAGTTCTGATGAAATGAAGCAAGTGTTTTATTATGAAACCCTGAACCGAGAAGTTGTTATCTATAAAAAGATAAGCTGTGTAGAACCCACCACACCTTTGTTGCCCTGGTGATTGGTCTGCCTGACTTAGTGTGCAGACACAGTGCTTTGCAGAAGGAGTCAGGCTTTTCAATTTTTTTTTTTTTGTCATCTTAGAGACGAAAATGTCAGTGTGGATTCCCCAGATTTTAAGTGCTAGGACAAAAACGAAGTAGAACACGACTATAAAGCTGATGGGAAGTGGGAGTTTGTTTCCTTTTTTGACCAATTAAAATCAGAAAAGTGTGGCATGCATGCCTTTACTTTGTAAAATGACTTTCTGCTGCATTAAATCTGCAACTGTTTCAAGGTCCTTCTCCAGCTCTGCATGTCTGGAGAAAGACACTTTTGCCCATTCTTCTTAGAAACACAGCTCAAGCACTTTTTTTCGTTTGTTTATTTAATTTAATTGGATAGAGAGTGTCTCTAAACATCAATTTGGAAGTTTGGAACTGAGATTCTCAGTTGTATGCAAGTCTGGACTTTAATTGAGCCATTCAAATACATGAGCATCCTTTAATTAAGCACATTTTTAGATGTGCTTTATTCAAGAAATAGTCCATAACCAAGGCTGTGTAAATCCTGATTGCAGAACTTATAGTTCTGGCTACAGTGGATACCTTATATACCATGCATTGATTTAGGCAATCTTTAAACAAAACCTAAAACTTTCTTTCAATACCCGGTTTTATTCTCACCACTCTTCTACATAGGCCAGATTTGTGGATCGCATGACTAGAAGTTGTTTTTGTTGACAGGTTCTCTGCAGAGTATTTTAGCAAAATGAGGTGAATATCAAGATAGGATCATTCTTCTGATTTTATGACAACAAATGTCAACTGATTTTGTGGACCTGTTTTATGTTTATGTGCTCAAATCTCTTGCATGTAGAGTCAATTTGAATTGGAAATACTGAATTGAATATAATCTCTGGCCATCTTCCCAGTGTTTGCTCACTCACTATCTTCTGATGAATTATCTTGAAGGCAAGTGTTTCTTTACCTGAATGGATCTGGACTCGCACAAGTTGGGCTGATGTTTTGCATCTGTTATTCCAAACTGATCTAGTAGCATGTCACAACTCCTAATATCTCAATTAAACCCATAAGTATTGAACACTTGCCAAATGACCCATACCCCCCAACCCCCTCTAGAATCTGTTCTGCAGATTGTCTGCCTTTGTTTTATTTTTTGCGTTTTTTTTTTTTTTTTTCCGTTTGGTGACTAACTTGTGGCAGGCAAAGTTTCCAGCTCATCAGTTTAGATTTGAGGCAAAACAAATGAAAGCAATTTTGAATCTGTGTATCTATGTTCTTGGGACGATTTTGTTTTCTGGTAACTGGAAGGATGATGTTGCAGTGGCAAGCGGCTTTATGATGCAATGATCTGGCAGCACTGTTATGAAACAGTATGAAGGCAAAGATTACTCAAACTAGGTTAGTGGAGCAGCAGAGTGCAGAAAGCCAACAGGATCGTCACAGAATTACACAGACAAGCACAAACATGTTCTTTAACATGGGCGTGTGTAACAGCAGAACTTTGTCCTTTGCCACTTCCCTCAATTGCACACATTATCTGTTTTTATTTGTATACTTCCCCATCTCAGTTTGACACATTTGAATATATCCAAATACCACAGCCTGTTCATTTATGTGCATCAGCTAAAATCTTCCACACTATTCCGCTCTCAGATGTCTGTCTGAGTCGTTTTCCTTCTCTTTCGCCCCTGCACCCTCACTCGTTTCCTTGTCGCCCTGCGTCTGCCTTGACAAAGGCAGTGACACTTTGACCTCGGCTCTTATGTAACCGCTGTGCGGCTCCTGCGGAGGGAGCGCGTGGAGGGGAGGGCCTCGGCATGGATTTGAGCGCGGCAGACATTTTGTTGCCCGACAAAAAAGTGGGAAAGAGCATGGGAGAAGACGAGACTTGCAAGGAGGGGGAAGCTGGAGGACATTTGGAAGGCTGCCAGCGACAGTGTAGCAGGATGAGGAAGTTGACTGAGGAGCTTGGGGGTGGGGGGTTGACTGGTAGAAATGAAACATAAATAGATGGACTGTTTGTGATAGAGGAGCAAAAAGGCAAAGCTGAATTTCTGAGATTACAATGTTATACAGTACATTGTTGCCAGTGGTGGTCCTTGCATGAATGCTGCCCTGGGCAAGACTTCTCCATCTGTGCTCTATATACATTGTGATAAGAATGAGAAGTGATTAGAAGAGATGAGATGAGATTTTAGGAAATGTTTCTCTCAGTTTGTGGTTGTTTTGAAGCCATACCAAGAAAAGGATTGAAAATATTGATTTCTCATGGGGTGAGGGCAATGAAGGAGGGAGGGGGACAAATTAATCTCAATTAAATGGGATCTGGGGTGGAGTTATTCAGTTCAGGTTTGACTATTCAAAATGTTTCAGATTTTAAACTAGAGCCAATAATATAGGTCCAGATTTTTTGAAAAAAAAAAAACAACAAAAAAAACATGAAATGTGTTTCTTGAATGAAATGCCAACTTCCTTTCCTAGCTGCAGTGTGTAACCGTATTGTCTTATGCTGATATTGTATAGAACCGACGAAAACAAGCAAACAGACAAAAAACTTGTTTAGGGCACATCATGAAACCCTGCTAATCGTGTGTGCATACCCCTGCTTCAATGGCGCTCTGGGCAGTGACCCATATGACCTATATCAGAATTTCCTTGAGTAAATGATTAGTAAAATATGAAACAGGAAACAGACCCAACTTTGCTTGATGGCCAACATCGTGTGATAACCACAATATGGAGCTGCAGAGAAGCGGCTCCATACGAGGCACTCGTATTTAACACACTTCATCTCGCCGGCAACAATTTTAACATCAGGCGAGCAGATATTTTGTTGTTCTGCAGTTTTGTTGTTAGGAGGAACGTAAGGTTCGCCGTTAGTCAGATCAAAGCCAGGCTTCGTCTTGTGACTCCCTAAGGTTGAATTTAAAGGCCTCACTCACATCAAAGAGTCTTTGTAGCGATGGAGGGATGGACTCTAACTGATTGGCTGCACATGGTTCCAGCAGGGCCCCTACGGTGAAACTCTGCACCATCAGCTCCTCAGATTCAACTCGGACTTCTCGCTGGTCGCACTGTAAAACATCCTTGTGCGTTAATGTGCAGCAGTGATTTAACCTTAAATTTTCCACCACATCTACGTGTTGTTTACTCCCTCAGTGAGCCTGCTGCACAAGCAAACATGCATGTCCTTGCTTGGGCCAGTTGGCTTGCCGAGATTATTTCAGCCTCCCTCCATCCATAGAGCCGTAATCCCTCTATGCTTCCCCCAATCAGTTAATCTTCCTTCTCTCTTCCCTCTGGAGGCATAATTAATCCCCCTCGCCGTCCTCCCCCTCCACATCCCATAGGGCTGCGGCTTTGTAATCTGGAGCTGGAAGCTTCGCCGCATCACTAGGTCAGTGTGTCAGAGAGAGTACAAACACTGTTCTCTCCCGGAGCAATCTGCTCCTCCTCACATCCTCCTACCTCAGCCTTTTCTTCTATCGTTCTCATTCCCAGCTCCTTTTATCTTCCCCTGTTTCTGTTGCCTCACTGCGCTCCTGCACATCTGCTTCTTCTCCTTCGGTTTTTATAGACTTTGCCGTGTAGGAAGTCATAAAGGCTGTAGAATAAATATAAAAGTAAGGGTTCAGTCATGGGTTAGGAGGTGTGAAGCCGAGCACTCAACCTCCCTCAGTTTTTAGCTGTCACGCAGCTTATATTCTGTAAGATTGCTGTCCGATGAAAATTCTTAAAAAAGCATCAGCTTAGCTGGAATTTGATACCAGAGGAAAGAAATCTGACAAATTAAAATCTAATAAGAACTTTTCATAAGTTTCTCCATTGCAGCTACTAAGGATTCATACCTCTTGATCCTTACACATTCAGTCAATTTGAATAGGCATCTCTCTGTTAGAGCAGCACAAAGTACAATGTCACTTTAAGGTGGAAGAAACTGAAGGATTTAGTTTTTATGCCTTTCACAGCAGTAATGGGTTGCTACCAGCCTTTAGCATTTATAAACTGAAAAATTATTTTTGCAAAGTAGCCAAGTCAGATAGGATGGACTTGAAGATCAGTTTTCAAGTCTTTCCACAGATTCTCGGTTGGATTTAGATCTACACTTGGACTGGGCCTCTCTAACTCATGAATAAACTTCCCATTCCATTGTAGCGCTGGCTGCATGTTCAGGGTTGCTATCCTGCTGGGGCTGAACCTTCATCACAGTCCTTTGCAGCTTCTAACAGGTTTTCTACCAAGACAGCTCCTTTAGCTATGACCGGTTTTCCTGTTCCCCAAAAAGTATCCCCAAAACACGATACTGCCACCAAAATGATTCACCATGGAGAGGGAGAGTCCATCGTGGTTTCTGTGATGTCATTGACTTGTGACAATTTTAAATGAGACTTTCTCTTCTAGACAGCCCAAATTTGTGACTGAGTGTGTGACTGGTGGTTGTAGTTGACCTGTAAGTAGATTCTTTCAGCTTAGCTGCAGCTTCGCCAACTTTTTTTGGTAAGGTGGACAGCCATTTTGTTTCCAGTAAGTGCCAAACTCACTCCTCTTTCAGATCATGGATTGAACAGTTCTCTGTGAAAGGATCAGGGGTTGGGATAACCTGACTCTGTTTTAATCTTCTCCACAACTGTAACCCCGACCTGTCACGAAGGTTGTTTGTTGCACAGGATTTTATTTAAGCTCATCCAAGTAAAGGGGCATCAAACAAATGTATCAGTCTTTTGTTGTAAAAAAATACAAATTTGTGTTTTTAACGTGACAATATGCAACAAAAACAATGTAGGAGATATTATTCTAAGGCATTGTATATTTCAATATAGAATCTAACTAGTTTGTGGTATCTCTTTTGAGCGTTTTGTTTGTGGAAAATATTTTAAAAAAAGGTAATCGCACACAGAACGCTAGATGTTTTTCTATCAACTCTGGAATTGATTTCCTGAAAGCAGCTGGCAGATTGTTTTGTTGTTATTGTCAAAACAGAAACCACAGACAATACAGACCAGACATAGGATCTTTGCATGGGTGCAAATCTCTATAAATAAAACCTGAAGATTTTGTTTGAATGCATTCCTCTTGTATTCAGTCACACATATTTAATTAAACCAGTTTTAGGGGAAGCTTCGTCCAGCCACTGGATGTTGGCGGAGCTGTCAGGGGAAGACAGAGGCCAGTCTAAAACATCTTTTACCTCTACTTTCATTCACTGCCACTTAATACCTGCCAGGCACTGTAACAAGCATTCACTGGACAATAGGTTAGGACTGAAGTAGCTGCCTGCAACTCCATTGCAGGCACTCTGAACGATTGTTGGTTTTATGCCACTCCTGGCCAAAATCTCCCAACTTCAATTATGAAATTCATTCTCGTGTGTTGCCATTCCCAGACGAGAATTCATGGAAAAACTTTTTCGGTTATTTGATTATGTAAACAGCTTGCTAACGCACCCGCGCACACGCACAGATGCAAACACGCACACACACACACACGCACACAATGAGATGCATTGAATTACAGCAGAGGATAATTGTCTTCCTGGATGCCTGGACTTGTCCTGAAGTACATAATCGGTAACAAATGTCTCTCTCATTATGTCTGACACCTCTCCTCTTTGTTTCTCACAGAGCAGTTTAAACATCCACGCCCGATCATGCTCTAATGGATGGAGGAATTAGTGCCGCTGACGCACTCCCTGATTCAAGCTAACAAAAGATTGTCATGATTGATTAATCTCATAATTAATTTATCAATCCCTGTTTGCCTTCAGTGCAGGCTGAGCCTAAAATCACTGCGCCCGCTGCTCCCTGCCCGCTCCAAACACAGGGAGCTGATGCAAATACAAATGTATGCCATGCAAAGATGTGGCATGCAGGAAGCCAGGCCTCCATGGCAACTAGGTTGTGTTTATCTCCGGTGTGACTCAATGTGCTGTGCCATGTGAGCCTGACCTAGATATAAGGTATACGCCCAGGCGAGTGTGAACGCGCACACGTTGGCATTGTGCTCACATGGAACCGCACATGGAAAAACACACAGCCACTGACTCCATGTTTGTGCCCGGAGCTGAAATGATTCCAGTTATTCCAGTGTCCTACTGTTTGTTGTTGTTTTTGTTATTGTTGCTGTTTCTTTCAGACACAATTATTCCTGTATCATGTGGTCTTATTTTCTTCTTTTCTGATCTAATTTTGTTACCTAATTGCTGCTGAGCCATACGCAAGGCTTTCATTTGCTCTTTGTCTCGGTTGAATGTTTTTTCATCCACCCATACCCTGACTGATCCTGCATTCCTGTTTGAGTCTAATAAAGGACTTCCTCAAAAAAAAAATTGAATCAGCTTCTCCATGAAGCTTGCCAGTGGAGGGAAGCATGTGGAAATTTCCTGGGTTTGGAATTGCTAAATTCCAGCGGACTAACAACAGTAGAGGACACGGATCGCCAATTCATTACTGACTGTGGAAACATCCCAGTATAACTATGGGCCTCTGCATCTTCCCTTCAGAGTTTGAGATTCTGATTTTCCAATAAAACGCCCCATTTATGTTAATTTCTGAATAGGATTTTAGTTCATTGTCATTCAAACAGTACAATTCTTTTCCCTGCTTGCCCAGGCTAGATGCTTCTGACTTCGTCTCTGGTTCAGAAGTAGCTTAGCCCATGTTGCAGTTTTCCATGTAATTTATGGAATTTTTTCTACCATGTTTTCCTTCCACTCAACTCTCTATTCATATGCTTTTAAACAGCTTTATGTGAACATTTGGCTACCTTAGCAGCAACCTTCTTTCAATTTGGATGCAATTATGGAAATCTGCTTTCTGTTTCAGGTTGCACTCCTGAAGGTCTGTTTTGGCTCTGTGGTGGCGTGAGCCATCTTTTATGGCGTAGCATGCGGAAGCAGAAGCTGCACTGAAAGGAAGCTTTTAGGTAAGCTCATCAGAGAGGCTCTGCCTAGGATGCCCTCTTGACCCAGTGGTGGGAGTCAGAAGTTAAGCAAAAATAACATCACTGTTGGACAATTTCTTGCGCCTCCTGTATAAATAATTTGTTATAGAACCGGAGACCACCTTCAGTGACAAACTGCAGGATCCTACATGCACAAAGGAGTGCTGTAAATTTGCCTTTACTGTACAGACACTTATTCTTATTTTTTGCTTCCATTTGCCTGTTACTTTGCTGCTGGTACATCTTAATTTCTCCACAGCTCAGAACTTTCTAATCCTTTGCAGACCCTGATGTTCTGTGAGCAGGATGACAATAGAGGGTAACGAAGCCTTTTCAGGATTCACACTCTGCCCAGATAAGTTTGACAACTGTAGACTCATCTTTTAAACATAGGCTTTTGCTTAACTGTCTTTATTTACTGATATTAAAAGGCTTGTTTTATTTTCTTTTCTGCATTTTCTTGAAATCTATATAAGTAGATTTTTACTTACGTACTTTTATGTGAAAGGTGTTAAAGGCTATTGAAGAAGCCATCAAATCAGCCTCTGTCGTGAATGCTCAGGGAATAATAACAATTTCCACAGTGATTATAGCTGTAGGCCATAATCTACAAATCCTTAGATTAAACAAATCCTTAAAATAAGTCACAGTGCGTCCAGTGAATCTATATATAATTTGAGTTTTGCTTTTTGAAATGCATTACTGACAGATGTGTATTTCCTATTCATGCTTAAATCAGAGGGCTCATTCTATGTGTATGATTTATGCGGATTAATTATTTGTTGCCCCACTTTAAGAGCATTTCAACACAACAGCAGCCAGCATGCCACCTCAGATTGTTGTTTGCAAAGATAAACAGCACAGTGGAGAATCAGAATCAGGGATGCATGAGATCTGGCAGATCGGTTCATACGTAACCCTTCTGTATGACTCACTCATCCCGGATCAGACCGCAGAAACAGAGACATCCAGTGTTGGATTGGCAGTACAACACTCCAAGCTTATGTAATGCTTGGAATTTGCACTTTAGGCCTCTTTTCCATGGTTCTCGGCCCATATTGTCACAGAGCTGCCAGGACACATGATAAGTCACAAGTCAAAATGTGTTATGAGGCTTTTCAAATTGCAGATGAATGCAGCGACTGTTTCATATCATATCAGATAACATGTATAGAAAATATGCGTTATCCTCAAGACATTTCTATAGGTGAAGGTCTTCAAAACAAGCACACAGTCACACTTTCTGGAGGCTGTGAGCAATATGACTTCTTCCAAAGGCTGAAGAACCTCAACAACAGATTGATGACCCCCACAAACATTATGTAATATGGTGGCGTTATGCAATCACAAAAAAAAAAAAAAAAAAAAGCTGGAGTTAATGACCGGAGCTGAGGCAGATAAATAGATCCAACATGTTGTTGCTGAGTCATCTGAGTTGACACGTATCTATAAAGCTACAAGTTGTTTTCTGGGCTCATTTGGAGGACATTGGTCTCGGTGAAATGGATGACTGCGCCATGGTTGTCTAACTCAGAAGGTGTGCAAAAAATAAACAAAAAAAACTGCATTGCGTCACAGCGGGTAGCAGATCAAAAAGCGAGAGAGCGAGAGAGAGGGACGAGATGGGATGGGTTGGGAAGCAGGGGTGCAGCCAGCCAAGCCAGGAGGGAAGACAGGGAGGGTGTGTCCTCACTGACCTAGTTAGAGCTAAATGGAAAACCCCCGCCCTCTCCTCCTTTTCCTCCTCCTCCTGGCCTTGTCACTGACGTGTAAAGGGCACTTTCAAACATTACCAGACAGATAAAAGTGAATGCATGATGACAGCAATAGGATCACGTGGAAGACAGAATGGAAGACGGAGACAGAAATCCACTGAAGCTAACATATCAGGTCTGGGGAATATCTCAGGGAAAACACAAATGGGCCTAAATGGATTTCAGACAAATTAATTACTACAACATACTGCATCTAAAATATTGAGCTCCTTCATATCCTGTGCGATATTAGGTTGTTTTTGCCTTTATTTCCACAAAACAATATCTGTGAGGCATGAGGTTGCTTTTAATAACTTTGGAACATAATAACTGCCAAATGCAAACTAATAAACAGGATTTAATCTAACATCTCCTGGGCTTTTTCCTGACTTTGCTTTCTGCAAGTATGGCAGTTTCAGGTTGATTCAAAGCAAACGGCAGCCAAACAGGTGTTCTGACTATCTGTCATGCCCAACAATCTGTCCTACCTTAACGAGTAAATACACCAAACTCATTACAAATGTTCTGCAGGAAGCAAGTTTGGCCATTTTTATCTACAGAGCCTTGTCGAGCTCTAGAATTTTCTCACATTTCTTCTCATTACAAGCACGAACTTCAACGCCTATAACTGGGATGGATAGTTGTGACAGAACAACACAGTAGAGCACAGTAGGTAATGGAGATGCATAGCTCCGGAGGGAGAATAACAGGAAATTTATAGGTCAAAGCCATACACAGTTTGCCATAATTATGCAATCAGGAGGTCACGGTGAACACGTAGAAGCTCACATTAAAGTGAAACTTTTTGGTCTACATTCAAAATGCTATTTGTGGTGGAATGCTATCACAGTGAAGATGCCACGCCCCTGGTGAAACATGGTGGTGAAACATGGTAAAATGTTGACATAATTGTGTTAGTATTGAGTCAAATTCAGGGAAAAAATCTGAAGAAAAAAATGTTGAGTCTGGGCAGATGCTTGCTTTCCACCACAACAACATCCCTGTAAATGCAGCTAGCGCTCCAGTGGAATGGATTAGATTAAGAAAGGTTTATTTGTTAGAGTGTCCTAGGCCTAAATTTACTTTTTGCACGAACTTAAAACTGCCACTTACAGTTGCTCTCAGTCTAATATAACTGAACTTGAGTTATTTTCCAAAGAATAATGGGCAATAATGCCAATCTCTGACTTGGAGAAGCTGGTACAGGCATACTACAAATAACAGCAGTGAAAGGTAGCTCTGCAAAGTTCTGACTCAGGGTAGCTGAACACAAGTGCAAGTCACAAAAAAAGAAGGAAAAATGAAAAAAAAAGAGAAAAATATGCACATCACACTTTTCAGAATGCATAATTTTTCTTCCTCTTCCTAATTATACGCTGTTTGTAGCTGTAATGTGAAGAAATGTGAGGCATTGTTATTGTTTCCTACGGATGGTGGTTTAATCTTCCTGTTTCCAGCCACTCATTCTCTTGATGAAAAGCATTAAGCTCATTCAGCAAATTACTTTCTTTTTTCTTCAGAGTGCACTCTAAAACTTTCCTATAACTGGGCCGCCTTGCCTTAAATAGATTGAGCCAATAAAAAGGTGACTTTATTCTCCAAACCCTTCAGCACAGTCATTTGTTTTTGGGTCATGTATTTTGCCACTGGTTCCATTTGGCTCATCCAAAAGGCTTCTCCAGATTACATTTTCAGACAACCCCCTTTTTTTTGTTGTTGTTTTTACGAAGCCTTCGGTTGTTCACTCTCTCTTTCTGTCGTCAATCGCTCCTCCCCGGCTGGATGAAGTTTCAACTTCGGTCTTTCAGGACAAGCTGGAGTCTGAGGCAGATCCAAACTCCAAACGTTCAACAGAAAACCACAAAGGCAATAGTACAGTTTTCCAAACCAATTAAAAGTTTTAATGTTTAAACACTTGAAAAATACCAGACATCTATAATGTTCAGGAAAATCTTTTTTCTGTTTTAAATTTTGTTTAAACCATTCTCGGTTAAGATCAAAATCGAAGCCAAGTACTCTGTCGATGTGGAGAGGAATCTCTAAAGTTTTCCGAAAGGTTGATTATCTTGCAACATCAGAGAATGTTTGCACTTTCTATTCTCTGTTCCCAGTCACTCATTTAAATTGTCTGCATCAGAGAAACCCATTGCTGTAAGCAAGAGGCCAATACTGAAACCTCTCATATGTTTCAGTAATAACTACCAGAAACTTTAAATTATCCAATGATCTTTTAACACCTCTGACATTGTGAGAATTTGGTTTTTCTGTGTGTTCATTTAGGTTTCTGTGTTTTTCAGTTAAGTCTCCGTGTTGTCCTGTCTCCCCTAGATTGTCCCCAGCTGTCACTCGTTTCCCCTGATTACCTTCTCTGAGTCTTTATGCCCATCTGTGTTTCTTGCTCCCTGTCAGGTCATCGTCTACTGTCGTGTCGATCGTCTACTGACATTAGTCTTTCGTCAGTTGTCGCAATTATCTACTGGTTGCTACCAGAGTTAGAGCTTCTGCCGCTGCTCTTCTGTGCTGCCTGGATTTTGTGAATCGCTTGTTCATTTAAAAACCATCATTTGCATCATATCCTGGGTCCAACCGCATCTACCGCACCACTTCAAACCCCCCTTCATAACAGATATTGTATATACCAAGAGTTTTTTTTGTTTTTTGGAGGAAAAACAGGAGGAAATCCAGTTGGGACACATTGTCCCAGTGGCAGTTCTAGCATGATTTTTGCTTTAGTCAAGCCCCTCCTTGTGCTGCCTCCAGACCATGACAAAATGAGATTTTGGGTTGGCATAAAGTGCGGTGCAGTCTCCCACAGAACATGTAAGCTGGAGTTGTTATTCTCAGTAGCAAGCAGGGGACGCCTACTCTACGAAAGTGGATGCTAACTCCCCATTGACTTCACATGCATAAAAGTAATCAAAATTTAGGGGACAACTGACAACTAACTACCTTGATTTTTTCTCATTCTCTTGCTCATTCAATGTCCTTTAAAATGCTATGGGAGCTGACCAAGTTTACATGAGACCTTGAGCAGAATTTAATTCGGGAACCAATATCTAGAAAAACTGACTGGAAAGCAAAGGCACAACTGACCAGCCGTTTTTGTTGTCCACATTTAATCAGTTTTAAATCCTTCATTAGCCCAACTTTTCTTTTTTTCAATCATTTGTGAGTATAGAAACAGACATTTGGAAGTCTGAGCTGTGATAAATTATGACTCTGTTTGCATGATTGTTAAACTCTGACAGAGGTCTGAAAGTGGCACTGATGGTTAATTTCTCAACTTTCACTGTCTGAACTTCACTTGGCGTACACAGGCCAGCAGGGGGGCCTTTCTATTCACAAGCAAGTACTGAACCTGTTTACGAAACCTGTTTATACTTCCTGGATGAGATGGGGCTGTAAACTATAATCATCAGACTTGACACTCTGTGTGCAATTAATCTTCATAACATCTTGTTTTAATTGTTGAACTAAACTAATATATTAACTTTTCAGTTTTGTTCTAATGAAGTGAGATGTTCCTTGAAATCAATGTCTGTGTGTTCCTCTTGGGTCAGATGCAGTTCTTAGTATTGGTTATGCTTATGAACTTTTCTTACCATAAACTTATTTCTTGTTTTCTTGGTATTTTAGAGCTCAGCTTAAAGGTTCTTGAGAATAATAAGCATGTTTGGCTTTAGTCGCCATATGTGTCAAAACAGGAAGGCAAAAACCACACAGAAACTGTTTGTTAGGCGGGTTGATAACTCATGTCAAACATCCTGATGAAACCACCACTGCATTCTTCATACAGTCAGGAACGCTGATAATCACAACAGCAAGACCTTTGGTAAGTTACTGATTACCTCTTAGCTTGTATGACTTTGACAAAAAGATTAAGACTCATATTTTATACCAGCTAATTTTAGCTTCATCTTCTTCAAGTTTTGTAGAGTGTCAATGAAGTTGCACCTTTTCATTGGATTTTGTTATTCTCATTCTTCATGATTTGAATGTGTGATTGTGGAGGAATTTTTCTTTGGGCGATCATCTATCAAACAAAGATCATGCTAATGGTTTTTTAATAATTTTATATAAGGTGGCTCCTTGCGGATGAAGTTCAAAATGTGCTCCAAAGACAGCATAACCACTATTGTAACCAGCAACACCACTAATTCATGCACCGACAGCATCGTGGAGGGTTTGGGTTACAGTCTTGTGTTTCTCCTCGGTCTCGTCGTCAACGGCGCTGCTCTGTGGGCCTTCGTAGCACAGCGGGCCACCTGGACCGACACCCACATCTACATGCTGAACTTGGCTCTGGCTGACTTTACCCTGGTCCTTTTCCTTCCCTTCAGGATTTACGACGCCTTTTTCTGCCTGCCTAAAACTTTGCTCTGCACTTTCCTAATTTTTATTCACTTCGTCAACATGTACGCCAGCATCCTGACCACAACAGCCATCAGCATCCACCGCTACCTGACCATCAGGTTCCCGCTGCAGGCCAGATCATGGAAGAGGAGGAAGGAGGCAGCTGTTGCTGTCTGCTTGCTCATCTGGTTGGTTTTGGTTTTAATCGTTGTTGTTTTTCGCAACGATAACCATCCTGAAAAACTCTGGACATGCTATGAAAGATGTAAAAATATCAGAATCCGTCCACAATTTACCTTGCTCCTGTTGTCTCTCGGCTACCTGGCTCCTCTGCTGATAATTGTGTTCTGTTCCAATCGGATCATCTGTATTTTGGGGAAAGACCAAAACAAGTCAGAGGAAAGGAAAAGTATTGTTGGAATAATAAAAGCAAACTTGATTGTGTTTCTTGTCTGCTACACACCAATCCACATTGCGCATGTGGTAAGTTTACTCTACGAGGTTCCACCAAACTGGAGGACCGTATATCCACCAAGCCATAAGTTTTTACAAGTGTCTGAATGGATCGCCTCCACAAACTGCTGCTTTGATGCCATCAGCTACTATTTTTTATTAAAGAGGTTTTACACTCAGTGACAGAACAGACACCTTAGAGCTGTAGGGTTAAGGATAAGACAGCTAAGACACAGGGGCAAGACGTTCAATTCTGACTGAATCTCATTCTGTTGTTATATTGGAGGGTTTATCTTACCCTGCTGTCAGAGCCAGCCCAATACTCATTCAAGTTACAAAATACTTTATTGATCTCAAAGGCAAATCAAATCAAAAGACTTTAGCAGAGCATCATTTTGAGCTCCACTTTCAGATATGCCCACCATTCACCACATAACCACTCACCTTCTTCTGATTTGGTGTTTGCTCAGTCGTTTTGAATTCAGCTGGTTTTATAGTTTCTAACTGTGTAAATACATACGGGAAGGTTTATGTTGTGTTGTATTTCAAGTGCTGAAATGAATGAATGTTATAATATTTCAGTTTATTGATAAGTCCTGTATGTCAGCTCAGAGGTCAGCAACAATGAAAGTAAAATATTTTTTACAAGCATAATTGAGTTTTGGTCACTTTTACATTTGCTTCCTTTGTCTTCAGGCAATAAAATAAATAAATAAACTGCCTTGTGTCATTTGACTGTTCGGTTCTATTTTTAAAATTCTTGAGACTGAAGATCAGGTTCCACTTCAAACTTGAACTGAAACATATCACACAGGAAACTTAAAAGCCACAAATGCAGCTACCCATAAAACGTGGCAAGGCTATGCAGATAAAACTTACTTTTGAAAGAACGATAATGAAATTCTATGTATTTGCAAAGTCAGACAAGTTGAAAACAGAGAGTACAGCTCAGTTTGCAAGTGTATTTTTATCTTGAATTGATTGTTTTAAAAATCTGTCTACATGAGTTGGATTTCAATCAAGTTGCAGCTTTTATTATTTGTTCATTTTCTGTTGTGTGCTTGTGAAGAACATTTAGTTTAATATACTGTGAAAACCAACTAACAGAAGTTAACCAGTAATAAAGGCTAACCTCTTATCACCATTTTGCGCTGTATGGTTTCTTCCTGCATGTTCTCCGGTGGCGTAAATGCAACCGATGACACAAATAAAAGCAACAACACAAACAAAAGTCCTTTACACTCGCAATGGTTTAATAACCCGCCACCATAAACCTACTGACCTCGCAATATTTTTTTTGCTGTCTGAGTTTTATTGCTTGATATGTGAGCCTAACAATAGATGCAATGTAATCAAATAGTTCATTTATTCATTTAATGTAACCCAAAATTTTAAATGCAAAATTATATGAATTTAATACACACAGAGTGCTATATTTCAAGTCTGTTTATTTTGATCATGGTGGGCTACAGCTTGTATCTCAGACCACGCAAGTAGGTTCATAAAAATGTCCCTTTTGGGCCAGGGGGCATAAACAAAACCACTTTTTATCTACATAGATATTGGGAAGTCCAAACTGTACAAGAATAAGTTATGATTTAAAAAAGGTTATGTTAAATCTTTGCCCCTCATCATAGTGATGAAAGGTTTTCTTATTATGTAGACAACTGGATCATTTGTCAACATGTGGTAAATAAATTATAGTTCTACACTGTAAAAAACCCAAAACAAAACAAACAAATAAAAAAACAGCTGGTAACTACAATTTCAGGTTATTACAGTAAATTAGAGACGTTACTTTTGCGGTGTACTGTCCATAGATCAAATGAGGACACTTTTTGTCAACCTACTAACATAGTCTGAGATACAAGCTCTATCCCACCATGATCAAAATTAACAGACTTGAAATATAGCACTCTGTGTGTATTAAATTTATATAATTTTGCATTTCAAATTTTGGATTACGTTAACTGAATAAATGAACTATTTGATTATATTGCATCTATCGTTAGGCTCTTAAGGTGACGGTTGTCTGTTAGACATCTGCTTCTCTGTGTCTCAGGTCAGATGCAACTGTCAACAATTTTGAAAATTAAATACTTTTTGCAAACAGAAATACTTTTTAGCATTATTAAATACAATTATTTCACCTTTATGCAACCAATTAAAAATAGTAAACTGTTCTATGTGTCTTTTAAAGGTTCAGCTGTGGTAAAAAAAAAAAATTAGGTGCATAGGCATGCAGAAAACCAAAAACCACAGCAGTTAAAGAAATTAAAGAAGCAATCCACGTCAGAGGAAGCTAAGAACGTGACAATACCAACATCAATGCATTCAAAATTAGTCATGAAGTAGTCCTAGGTGGGAGTGCAGTTCACTCGGTAAGTTAATTTTAGTGTTCAACTTGAATCATTTTGATGAAAAGGGTTCTCATTTTAACCACTTTATTTGTACTACAATGGTAGTTCAATGAAAAGTGATTTTTTTCTTTTAAAGTTGGTTTGGATGGATTTATGGTTGTTGAAAAGTTGGCTATATGGAGCACACAGTAAAGACTGTGGATAAATCAATCCATATGATTGGGCTGTGTTTCTAGAAATTTCATTTACTGTATATTTCTGTATGAATTTGATGGGATTGTGTTGTAAAGTTCATTAAGGTGACATTTGTTGTGAATTGGTGCTTACAAATTAATTAAAATGGAGCTGAACTGAATTTATTGGATGTCTCCAAGTAACTAAAAAGAATACCAAAATATAGTAAAATGAGACATAACCAGCTTTCATCACTATCTGACATTAAATCTGATTGAACTTTTGTTTTAAGTCAGTTAGAATTACCAAACTAATTTGTATTTGTTGAATACCACATTGTAAAGCAGACCATCGCTAAATCCTGAAATGAACATAGAACAAATAATATTTGGTAGAAATCTTCTTTAAACTGTATAATTTGGGACAAATATTATTGTTATCTTTCCACAATGGTTTTCAGTTATGTTGTAATGTCAGGGAGCATCTTTACAATGTCTTTAGTTTGATGGTATATGATGGCTGGATATTCCTATGGAGACAATACTTGCACATAATTGTTTCAAAAGATGTCCATGACATGTTTAGACATCTGAAAGCTGTAGCCAGGGAGATAACAGACAAACAATTGTCTTTCCTTATATCCTGAATGTTTTATTTCAATTATTTTATGATATCTCACAATAAAGCGATTTGTTTGAGGTGTGCTTTTCAATAAAACCACAGATGTGCCTCCATTTAACTCAAACGTTGTGAATTAACTAAATTCAGAAGCTTACAAATCCAGTCCACCACAATGAGGGCTTCCCATAAGGACATACTATCACATTTAAACTTTGAAATTTGCCAAAAACAACTTGTTTAGCAATAAAAAAAAAATTGGCAAAGTGAACTAACATGAAACTTTTAGTCTAATTGACTGTGAGAAAAATGCTTACGTGTGTATTTTTTATATACTGTGTGTAAATATCTGCTATTGTTAACTGACTTTAAAGACAGATTGGATTGATTACTTAAAAAAATATTATTAATATTATCAAGGATCAACTGATGTCATGCTCATTGTTTGTTTATGATTATTTATTTGTACAGATAAAGTAAAGAATGTGCACAAACGTCACCAATCAGACCGATGCTTATTGCTCTTACAGCATCGTGGAGGGTTTGGGTTACAGTCTTGTGTTTCTCCTCGGTCTCGTCGTCAACGGCGCTGCTCTGTGGGCCTTCGTAGCACAGCGGGCCACCTGGACCGACACCCACATCTACATGCTGAACTTGGCTCTGGCTGACTTTACCCTGGTCCTTTTCCTTCCCTTCAGGATTTACGACGCCTTTTTCTGCCTGCCTAAAACTTTGCTCTGCACTTTCCTAATTTTTATTCACTACATCAACATGTACGCCAGCATCCTGACCACAACAGCCATCAGCGTCCACCGCTACCTGACCATCAGGTTCCCGCTGCAGGCCAGATCATGGAAGAGGAGGAAAGAGGCAGCTGTTGCCGTCTGCTTCTTCATCTGGGTGTTTCTGGTTTCAATTGTTGCTGTTTTTCACAAGGATAACCTTCCTGAAAAACTCTGGACATGCTATGAAAGATGTAAAAATATCAGAATCCGTCCACAATTTACCTTGCTCCTGTTGTCTCTCGGCTACCTGGCTCCTCTGCTGATAATTGTGTTCTGTTCCAGTCGGATCATCTGTATTTTGGAGAAAAAGCAGGACAAGTCAGAGGGAAAGAAAAACTCTGTAGATATAGTGAAAGCAAACATGATTGTGTTTCTTGTCTGCTACACACCATTCCACATTGCGTTTATAGTCAACTTCTTTTCAAGTGTGCCATCAAATTGGATGGCAATATATTTACCAGCTCATGTGTTTTTGCAAGTGTCTGACTGGATCGCCTCCACAAACTGCTGCTTTGATGCCATCAGCTACTATTTTTTATTAAAAAAATTTTACACATAAATCAGTGACTGCCACTTTTTCAACAGCTTACAGAGTTGTGTAAATGTTTCTAATACAGCACAGTTTCCTGTTCATCTCCTTTTACCGTAGTGTAGATGTGCAGCAATGCTCGAAATAAATTCATCTTCTATTGTAGCAGGATTAGAAGTTTATTGGTGGAGGTCTCTTCCTGCTGTGAATTTATAGTTTTCATATTTATTATTGGGCTTCCAGCAGTCATTGAACAGGTCATAAGTCTATCACAAAATTATCAAGCGGAAAAAGGATGAGATGAAGAGGTTTCAGTGAGAAATGTACATATTAACCTCCGGACAAAACACCTTGTAAGGTTGCTGGCTGAGTACAACAGTCATTATCTAAAGTAAAACTGGTTCTGTACCAACATGGACTGGTAGGCCACTTAGAGTGGAAGAGGCCATAATTCTAAGATCAACGTAAAAAAACAGATAAGAGTTTTTGTAGATCTTCCTTGTGGCCTCATGAAACTAAAATTACAATGTTCATCCATCATGACAATTGTCACATATGGAGGGAAAAGGGAACACCATGCCGAGCATTTAGTACAAGGTGTTGCAGAATGTGTGGGTGTTTTGCTACAGGAGAGACTAGTGCACTTCACAAAATACATGGCATCATGAGAAAAAACCATTCTGTGAATATATTAAAGAAAAGGCACCACCTGGTAAGTTAAAGGTTGAGTCCAAGTGGGTCATCCAAATCAGCACCAAGTGGTTACAGACAATAAAGTCGATGTCTTAGAGAGCCCATCATAAAGCCCTCATCTCAGTATCATACAACAATGTGTCTGCAGAACTGAAAAGGGTTGAGCAAGACAGATTACAAACTGGACTGAGTTTCAGCGATGATGTATGGAGGAATTCGCCAAACCTACCTTAGACTGTGAGACACTTGTGTAACAATACGAATAAAGTTTCATTTAAGTCATACAGTCTAAAGGCAAAGCCACGAAAATACTAAGGACATACTTTAGACTCAGAATGGAACTCCTAAACTTAAAGAAAGTAACAACCCCTATCTGTTTTCATAGTGTATGTTAGAAAAGCTTGGTTTGACATGTGAAATACTCTTAACTTTTGATCCTCTCAATGACTTCCAAAAACCTCTTGAGCTATTCTGGACCTCAACTCTTTGCACAGCAGCAGCCTGCGTCATGCATAGCAGCACAGACAGCCAATGTTCACTTAATACAATTGCACCCATGGGAGAAATTCTCCTTTCCTTAAAGGTTGCATTCAGCATCCAGCTCCCTCTAGTGGCACAGAAATTATGTGTGTCAAAGGCTCAGAATCTGTTCAGAGGATTCTCACTCTCAATGCACCTATAAATGTGTTTTTGTGTAACTGCATGCCTTTATTTTGGTTAGTGCATTCAGAACCACACAGGATGACACAAACGGTCAATTACATAATGCCATTTAATAGCAGTACTGATTATTATCAGCTGCAGCGTAGTGACTGCAAAAAAGACATTACAGGCATCAGTCAAATGAGAAGGTTGAGCAGCGACCCAGGTCGGACCTTCAATCCTAATCTAAGAAACTGAAGGAGACAGCTAAACTCTGCGCTTAGCGAAAGTCACATCAGGTCATTTTACATACGTTTTATTCACAGCATTGTCACCGAAAAGAAAATCCTTCGCAGTCTTATCTTCAAAGACAGAGGACAGCAATATCCCTTTCCCCTCCCCCCAATAAACCCAATACACGATACATTCAGGATGATTATTTACACTATTCACAAATGATACAGACAGCTCCTTTAAAATAATAATAATAATTAAAAAAAACTAAAGAAACAATGACACAAATTTGTGCTTTTCATTATTATCGCACAGTATGATGACCACGAAGAAAAACAGGATGAGCACATTCACTAATCAGGTTGAAGCTCTCTCTGGTATGGCAGTTTGATTGGCAAAGAAAGACAATCACTAGACTGCAAATAAAAAAAACTCACAAATGAGTCACACAGTGTTCCCCCAATGCGTTTCAGTCCATTTGAAGGTTTGCTTATAAAGTTTTCAGGAATCATCGTCACAAAAATGTGAGTCGAACACAAAGTTCATGTCATCTGGGAGAGTACAGAAACACTGCAACCGTAGCGGGCATGACAAGTAGTCAGTATTCAATCTTACATATTTACAGTGTATGACATGAAGAGTTAAAGTAGCATTCAGCAACAAAGAGGGGAGCTGAAAAAATTATCTCAACAGTACAAGCCAAAATCTCATAAAAAAAAGAAGAAAACATTCAGCATGTAAGGTCAAAGGCATACATATCACAAGTATACTGCAATTAGAGAGTTCTTCAAAACCACAGTACATGAGAAAGGTGCACTGCTGACTGAAATGGACTTCATCATGGCACTTAAAGACGTTTCTCTCAGTTTTTTCTTTTTTTTTTATTTTTTGCTTCTGTAGAATCAGGCATCAGTAAGTCTTCCATCAGCTGGGTTTGGCACAACGATGTGAAAAAGACACACTTGTGACTTGGTGAGATCCATCTTAGAGCCAGTTGATATGAATCATTTGAATATAAAAACATTAATGGCATGACAAATGTTCTGCCTGCAAGCCTGATGCCTGCCTATATATGTATATATATATATATTTTGGAGCTACAGTCTTACATTATCATTTAATCTAAATCAAAGTTTCATATGTACACTTAAAGTATATATTGCTGCCCACAAACCAGCATTTATTGATCAATTAACAGACTAGGATTGACAAATCAAACCTTCTTGTAAAGTTATGATCAAGTGTCACCCTTTTTATACAGTGCAGATAACATTTAATGGCACCCCTAAACATGTTTGAAACATTAAAATAAATAAATCTTTTATAGCAGCTGGATGATCTCACGCAAAAAAGTTTAGAAAAGTGCACCCTTTAACTGAAGTACTTTTATTTAGTGAGGGGGGAATTAGTTTTTAATAAAACATTCAGTGAAACATAATGGTAGTTGTGACAATCCCTTTGAAAATACACTTATTTGACACAATTTTTTAAATTGCTTTGTCTGATTAGAGTTTTACAAACTTCCAATAAATCACCCAGGACTAGGCTGTTGAGGAGGATGGGAAGAGAGATAAAAAAAAAGAGTGGGATGACTACATTCACACAGCAGGTCTAGATGCTCAATTCCAATTTTTTGCTGAAATCCATTTTTTTTTGGGTGGGTGTTCATGCTACCCACTAAATGCAACTGCAATCATACTTCTGTGTAGACGCGACCCACATGCGCAGAAAAAGAAAGCAGATGTCACACAGCAGCACATTTTTATGGAATAATGGAACTAAAATTGCCGATTGATTTTAAAGTTATTCAGCAATGGGAACTGACAGGATTGCCACAAGATCATAACAAAATGAAAGAAGCTAACAAAAAATACTTCTGTAAAAACTAGTCGGTCTGGATTTGTGCAAGGAGTGGTAGGATTGTGATGTGATGTGCTCCACTGACGCAGACTTTTTTCATAGTTTTAGAATGTCGAGGAACACCTTTGACTTAATCTGTCAGTGCCTCTCCTTAAGACTCAATAGAACACTCATCTCCAAAGACATAAATGTTAAATAACATGTGACATAATGTTTAAGATGGCAGACGCTCTGAAAACTATCTGATACCTATCTGATTTTGCGCCACGTATGATAGTATGAAAAAGTCGGATATGGGAAAATCCAGATTTGGGGTCGCATTTGCTTAGTTTGAACAACAAAAGAACTCTAGGTGGGTATGGAGTGAGATAAAGAATGAACAGGTGAGAAATTGATACATGCACATTGCTAAATGCAGTGAAGGATCTGTGGTGTGGGTCTATTGCTCTTCAATGATAGACCCCAAATAGAGAAGAGAAATGTTGCAGTAAAATTTTTAAATCCTGGCCCCCTGTTTGTCACAAAGGACCCTCTGACAACCAGTTGCACACATGCTAGAGAAAACCTTCATAGTTAGAAAGCTATATATCAAGAGTGTCAAAAGTTATAGCAACTATCTTAATTCTTGTCTTTTGTATCTCTCATAGAACTTCAGTCAGCTCTGATCGCACTGAAAACCTGTGGGGTGAACTGAATAGAAGAGAGCATATGGCAAAATATTTGAGTCTGTTATAAGAGAAGTCTATTTCCTATCCTATTGGCAAACTATTAACAGCCCGAGTACCAAAAACTGTTCCCCTTCTGAGTCTGATAAAAACAATTATTTCTTCACAATTAAATTTAGTATTTTTCAAAAGTTTTCAGAGGGAGATTATGTTACCGCAGTAAATGATGAATTTAATTTTAGGCTTTCTCTCTATCTTTACCAGGGGTGCCAATAAAAGTCTCCAGTACTGTATCTTTAGTCTCTGCTGTAATTTGAAGCTGCAGTGTGTAGCTCTAAATGTAGAATGCTTCATAGCACAGGACACTTTGATAGGTTGAATATACAGTTCCATTTGGCAGCGGGGGACATTTTCATTCCCCCTGCTGCCTCTGAGTTAAGCCAGAGGTTTCAATCATTATCACTGTAACTGTCACATTGTACTGTATCACATCCAAAAGGACCTTGACCCACTGTAGGGCTACAAAGGAAATATGCCCAAAAAATCAGGCTGGGTTCTATAAATATCACTAATCCAAGAGTTTAAATGGAGAATAAAACTGAAATTACGGAAAGGGGCTTTATATATTGCAGCGATTTGAGTTTCTTCTCAGAACAACACATCTTATTTTTTCCCCTTTATGTCCTCAATTCGGCAAAGGGTTTTCCACATCCGTCCAATGGCGAGGCGCAGTCCCACTAGGCGTCCTTGAGGAATCATTGGTCATTAAAAAGAACGGGGCGTGTGGGGGGAAAAAAAGGTGGTGTGGTTGGGGGGGAGACGGACAGCTGAGATGCTGTCATTACACAGAGGGTGCAGTTGGCAGGAATAGTGCTGACACTTCAGTGCTGCACTCTGCTCTCCACAGGCGTGAGTTATGGTCCCATATCCCTGCGTGTTAGAGGCATTTGGCACACAAGTCATGCTTTTTGTAGAATACATGGGATCCACCTGTACAATCATGTGTAAGCTCTATGTGTGTAGCAAGGTGAAGGAATATAAAAAGGAAATCAGGGAGGGATTTGCTTAGACTCATCTGTTCAGTCCCAATGACTGCCTGTTGATTCACCTCCAGCTTTAGATACTTAAATAGTCTTCAGAGTTAGCAATTTTTGCTTCAAGTACCTTGTTGGCAATCAGAGCAACAAGAAATACACTTAGGAACAGATGGCTGGCAGTCTCTGTAATGTCATAGAGAAGGGACAAAGCATCCAGTCAATTTGCAGAAGGAAGGCATTCTTTAAATCTTTGTCCTTATCCCTAGTGCTCCCGGTTTGGTTTTCTTTCCATCTCTTTTTCCCTCCATCCCCTCCTCTCTCTCATCCCAAAGAGCTGGAGGGAAAGGCAATTCTGCATTGCAGACACAGCAACAACCTCAGTCAGTCTGACCAATTAATGAGAGCAAGGATATGAGTGGCAGAACCAGCAGCCAGTTGAAGGCAAAGACTCGTTACGGGGTGAAGAGGTTTGCCTGAGAGAATGAAAGGAGAGAGGAAGCTGGATGACAGTGAAATATAGATGTGGAGAGTAGAGGATGGAAAAAGGAGGGAAAGGGATTGACAGAATGAGGAGAAAGGAGAGAGATCCATGGAAATTTAACGGTGCGCTCCACACATGGAAGGAATGCTTCACTTCCTCCGAAATCACTGGCCTGCCTGAGTCCTATCACTGCAGTTTTTCTTGCTCATCAGCTGGCTGAGATCCACCAGCTCCCCCAACTCCCCCCTCTCGATAGCTCCTCTCAGCAGAGCCCTGCTCAGACCTGGTGTGTGTTGCTGGGACATGTAGGCCTGACCACCGGGAGGGGGCATGGTAGGTGGCGGCAGGGGGACAGGGACCATCCCATGGCTGCTCAGGATGTACCCTTCAGGGGCTGGCCAACGCAAGGGCAGCGGCTCGCTGTACTCAACAGGGGCACTTGGTGCCGAGACTACCCTCCTGCGCTCAGGAGAGTCCTGAGGGGTCATGGGGTAGACATATTCTCCCGCAGACTTCCTAACGGGAGCTCTAGGAGTGCCTTTCCCTCCTTTTTCTTGTTTGCTCAAGCAGACATAGTGCTGGCGTGGTGTGTCATTCCCCCGTCCCTCACCGCCATGTCTCCCCCCTCCACCCTGCTGAAAGAGTCTAGTGGTCAAGTAGACAGAGGGCGGCATGCGGCAGGGTGAGCCCAGACCAACAGACCCTCCGCCCAGGTACGTCTGGCTGGTGTCCCAGCCTCCAGAGTTGGAGTCAGACAGTCGTAGGCCTCTGCGTTTCTGCTGCGGGGTATGCTCAGGAGTGGGCAGGAATCCCGGGTCTAGCTCTCCAGATTTGACCCAGCCATTGGGCATAACAAACAGGGTCTCCCCACCCTGTGAGCATGAGCGCTCTCCGCCTCCTTGCCTTGTGACGCTCAGCACAGAGCCAGCCATCCCGCCAGAGTTACTCAGCAGGCCCCTCTCACGCCGTTGGATAGAGGACTGGGAGCTGCTGCCGTGACGACGATTGGCAGGTTTGTGGGCCATGATCCAGCACACGGCGAGCCCGGAGAGCGCTGCCCCAATGGTGAAGGCCGAGACTGCAGACGCAACAAGGAGATTGAGGGAGACCAGGCTCTCTGGCTCTATCAACAAACTCTGCTGCAGAATTCCTGCATGATTGAGAGACATAATTAGGAAGGTGACAGTTAGTGCAAATGGTATCCTCAGGCTCCAGTTTGAAAGTATTATTATTATTTTTATTACACATAGAAATAGCCTGTTACTTAACAATATTTTTCAATGCCTACAATAACACTCTTAGTCACACTGAACATTATGGGGTTACTTTCTGAGAGAATTAAGGCAATCTTCTCTCCAGTTTGTCCTTGAGGCCTCATGAGCTCCAGGTTCAGTGAGGCCTGCACTTCTCATCAATACAGCCCAAACCACACCATCTGACTCTCTTTTTTCATCTTCGTCCTCACTCTTTCCTTCCATTTGACTGACCTAAGAATCTCTCCACACATTGTACCATTACCTCAATGTTTCCACCCAACTCTAATCGCTCCCATCTGCAGACACAGGGCTTGTCTGGCTTGACATATTTTAAGCTTTCCTCACAGTTTGGATGAGAGTCCACCAGGTCGGTTGTCTGGCATCACTTACCTCTAACAGGGAAAGTTTCAAGGAGTGAGATAAACAGAGGATGCTTAAATATATAGCTTCAAGACAAATGTTTAGGACCAGAGCTAAGGAATATGCGACCCAAGCTTGTTTTGTTATGTTTTGGGAACTCTTAGCAACTGAACTGAGGCTAAACTTCAAATAAATTCTCTGTGGTCCCCCTGCACTCACATCTGAGCCTCTCTATGACACAATATGACATTATACAAAAGTTATTTCAGGGTTGCTCACCAGCAACCTCTTCAGATCTCCAGCGTTGACAAAGCTAAACCTCAGAAGCCAAAGGATGATGCATTTAGTCTGGATTTGTCTACGCCCTTTTTCAGGTCAAATACAATTAAAATATGTCACACTGGGAGCATTCTCAGCTCATTCTCTACCTGATTCAGGTCATCAAAGACAACAAGATACTGGATGGAATAGATCCTAGTGAGCTGAGTTTGGTCACGAATTTCTGTTTTCTTCCATTTTTTGGTAAAGCCGGAACATAATGTTCACTCACAATTAGCCAGCTGCAGTGAAGAATTGAGCCGCTAGGTGGAGCACTCAGCAACTCTACTATGAGGACCCAGGTGAATCCATGTTATACTGCTGAAACTTACCATCACAGTCTCCTAGATGGGAGGTGGTGTTTCCATATTCCACATCTTGTTGAAAGGGTATTCTGTAGTCACAAAAGAAACCCATATGAGCATAATGTTTTATCATAGGAAAGAAAACACCACTGCTCATAATTAACCGTATTTGACTCTTTGGGTTCAAATGGGAGATAAGATGATGTTCATTACCTAAAAACAGTTTAATTTAAAAGAGACAAAGATGTTCACTGTAATCTACGATGTTAATCAAGTACGATGTCGTAAGGCTGTTGTGCATGAAATCAATACGGCACAAAGTAATAAATTATCCATTGTAATGGGATACACTGCTGAGCTCATTATTGATCTTCGTCCTCAGCAGGGTCAAAGGCGAGGGTCAACGATGCAGGCTGAATTAGACTGTGTACAGTTCAAGTTTTTTATACTCATAATGTAAGAAATTTAATGAGAAATGCGTACAATTATTACCATTTCCTCATAAAACAAAACATTAATTATAATTCATCTGTAAGTACATATTTTTAAACAACTGACAAATGTTTAAAAATAAAAAGTTTTCATGAACTGTGTTAGCACAGGCATAATAAAAAAAAGTTATGGTGGACTAAAATTATAAATAAAATGCTTATTTCTTGGAAAGCATATCGTTCGTGAGTACTTTTCTCTCCACATAAACTACATCTATCTAAGTGGTTCTGTATTTACAATATTGCTTTTCAAGACAAAGCCAATGACAGAGCTACTGCTGCTTTTAAATGTGTTAATGCTTTTCATTGCATTCTGCAGTGATTCTCTATTTAAGTCTGTTGCTAAGAATTTGATTTATAGAAAACAGAAATAGGCTAAATTAAACTGCCACAATCAGAATGTTTTATAATAATGATCATAATTAAAATTTTATTCATTACATATATGTACTCCTATTGCATGGATAACTAACACTAAATGATAAAAAAAAGATTGATTATTTTATTTTCTGCTTTTTTATGGTCTCACACCTGCAACAACCAAGCAGAAGAGAATAACACACTCAGCATTTTTCCTATACACAGTAACTATAATCCACCTGCATAGATTAAGAACCATTCACAGTGTTTTTGGGGGCTAGTTCCCCTTACCTTGTCCCTGGCCTCAGAAAGGAGCAGGTACTGCCTCTGGTCCATCCACAGTATGGATCTCTTGAGGCGAGACAGCTCCTGAGTGTTCACAGAATTATATTGAAAATGAATTAGCAAAATTCGAATGCCTAGCAATTAGGATTCGGAAACATGTTACAAATATGTTAGAGAGAGAGTTACTGGTTAGTTGTTGAAAATAAACAATGAAAAGCTGCATCAGCTCATAGAAGTGAGCTGATGAAGGGAGATGAGGAGAAAGACAGCCATTCAATGGCCGTCATGAGGATGTCAGAAGTCAAAAGGTAAGAGACAGAGCAACATAGGAAAAAAATCCCAAAAATCATCCACACACACTCACTCCTGGAGTAATCAATAACTTCACAGCCATGTCTTAAAGGACATGTAAAAATAAACAGTCACTTTATTTAAAATTAGTGGAAAATCTGTGGAATAAGAAATAGCTTAAGGGAATCTTCTTTTTGCACCAAGCAGGAGGACATTTTGAATAAAACCAATACAATATATGCTCATACTGGGAAGCTGCTGCACTGCACAGTGCTCTACTTTCACAAATAAATTCCTTCTTTGTATTCATATTCATCATCCCACAAAAGCCTCTCGCTTCAAGGCAAATATTATTTTCTGGGGAAAACCAACATTCTCAGAGTGAAAAATCAACCAAAACAAACTAGCTGTGATTTGACAAACACGCATGTCTTCCCTCATCTGCTGGCTCAAACAAAAAAAAACAGAAATGCAAAAGTTGTATGGGAATGGCAACAGCAATGAAAGGAGAAAATCGGGGATAAAACTAATTTGGCCAGCAAAAGTAGCTTTGACTCCTGCATTCAAATAAATCTGACTAAGAGACAATGAGAGCATAAGAGCAATAAAATGATAAAAGTGGATTTATATCACTCACTTCATGCAGCGAGCGTGCAGGTGACAGCGAGATGTGGGGACTCTGACCAGACAGGAGGGGAAGGCCAGCAGAAGAGTGTGACTGGTTCGGTCCAATGTCAGGGACAAGAGCTGACGGGCCTGAGGAGAGTCCTCACCACACCTGGAGACAGAAGTGTGAACATTCAGGACAGGACGTACGGAGGAGTAGAGGGCCCTGTCTATCATTTTTCAGCCTGAAAACTAATCTGTAAGATCAATCCAGACAGTAGACTAACATAGTACAATAACAAAGCATAAGCATAGATTATCTGTTTGTTCATAAAGCAACATAAAAAAGCTCATTTTAACTCCATGAGGACTCGGGGCTTCCCCCTGTCACATCATCATGTACAATCACGAAGGCACAAAGCGTATCACTGCAGAATCCCTATTTTTGCTCTTATGTATACAAGTCTACCTTTTCATTTAGACTTTTACTATAATAAAACAGCTCATAACTTTACACTTTATAAGTTCTTTTAGAGGAATTTATAGAAGAGGCAAGACGTAAAATGCTCTATTAAACAGAAAATATTGTTATGGTTTGCTTCTATGAAGTGCTATTGTGGTCGTATTTCCCTTTCTGTCTTTCTGGACCATTCTTAACTCGTTGTAACACGCTCAGTAAAATATTAACAAACAGCTTAACAGTCTAGAAGTAAAATAAAAATAAAGATAAATAAATAACAAGAAGAAATTGAAAGTGTTTTTTTTTATCCTGCAGACAATATTTGAGGAATCCAACTACAGACATCCTGAAGTAAAAAAAAGAAATATATTCAGACAAGACACTAACAAGTACCAAATGTGTAAAAATACAGTACCAGAAGCTGAAACCTGACAATTATATTCCTAAATTCTTCAGTAACATCCCAGTAATTCTTTTTAATTTCCTGTCAAACAAACCTTTCCACTGGGTGCTTCCAGCTTCTTAAAGGATAACTTTTTAACTTACAGACGTTTGAAAGAAATCAGAAAAACTTATAAAACAAGACATAACTAAGAATTTTTGAAGTCATGTTCTATTAAAAGATAATATGCAGGTAATATTGTATCTGATTGAGATTACTTCAACCAAAGGCTGAATTAACATGATCAAACCCAATACAGATTTCTACTGCCTTAAAACCCAGTCAACTCTTAAAATAATCACAGCGGGTCAAGCAAATGTCTTGTTTGCATTCAGAGGTTATTTACAGAGAACCAAATGATAATGTGCTGATAAAAATCGAATTTTTTCCCCCAAATTTGCAAGAGGTAGGAATGTGTCTGTTTTTGCAGATCACTCTTTCTTACTTCAACAGTGGTCAGGCACAAAACATGTTTTAATTCCCTAGCCGCTTAATATCGTAGCATGTCTTCACATGGATGACGTGAGAGAGGCGTTTTCGGTCAAAGAAATCACATTAGCAGGGGTGCTGACTTGACACTGATGGACAGTTAGATTATTGGTTTGTTGCATGAGTGATTGATAGGCTTTGTTTCAATATCCTTTGCTGCAAAGACCTGAGCTCAACACAATTTAATGCATCTAATGGGTTCCATAACACTCAGCTCTGAGGCTGTTGCTGAGAAAAAAGGTTATACTTTTTGGTTCTAATTATATGGTATAAGTAACCTGTAATGGATATAACGGTTTTAACTGAATATGCTTTTGCTGCAAGCAGGTATTTAAGAGAATACCGTAAGCGTAACTGATCGTTCATAAGTGGAGAGCCCAAGTGGGAGCGGGTGCTGTGGGCCTCTATCTGGAACATTATGCCAAGAACTGCGGTTTATTGGAGATAAGCGATAAGGATCTCTTGACTCCCACTCACTTCTCAGGATTGAATCCCTCCACCTCCTCCAAAAACACGCTGCTGTGGGAGACTGAATCTCCACCAGAAATCATTAGGAACTTGAGAATGGTCCCTCGGGTGGAGCCCAGGAACAAGACAGTGCGGTTCTTGTGGGGGCCAGCTTCTGTGTCTACCACCATGGCTGTCAGCTGGTACCTTAGACAGATAGGACAATAAATCAGAACATTAAGCAATCTACCTGCATTTTCCAAGCTGACAAAGACATCAATATGGATACCTTCCCATAGTCTTGACCACCCAGGGTCTGTGTCCCAGCAGTGGCACAGTCTCATCCATTAGCGGATGAGTCTTCACAAAGTTCAGGACCTCATCTGGTAAAGTTGTTGAGGTGCTAAATCTAGATCCCTGCACTGCACACCCGCCGGGCCTGCAGAAATAAAGAACACCCCAAAGAAAGAAGAATTGGTTACGGAGGACTCGTTTTCGTAGCCGGATAGGTCATTTTTAACTGAAATGCTTTGACGGAGCCGTGGGACGGATAGTTGGAGCTCATAAGAGAGCAGAAAGAAGAGTATCTGTGAAACAGATGCTCAGGACAGAAATGCTGCAGTGCTCTGCTGGTTTGTTTTTTGCTTCACATTACCTTGGTTTAGGCACTGCTTCATCTGGCACAGGTGTCCAAATAGACTCTGGGGATTTTTGCTCTTTAAATCGGCCCTCAAAAACATGAGCGAGCTGCTGCATGTCGAACACGCAAACTGCAGAGCCTGGGATGCTGCCAGAGACAAGGAGAGGGAACCCGCTGATGAGAAAATAATTATCTCTTCTCAGCTATATGTGCACACAGTGTGTCTCTGGCTACCTGTTTGGTGGTGTGGAAAACAGACCCAGGATGACATCCCGTCCCTGCATGTGGATGATGTCGCTGGTGGCATGTAGGAGGTTGAAGTAAAAATGGGAGTCTCCGGGGATGGAGCAGTTCAGTCGCGCCTTTAGGAATGTGGTCCACTGTTTCTCGAGGACACGCTGAGAGCCACCCAAGTCTGATTTACACACGCGTGCCACACGGGACACCATAACCTGGGATGCAAAAACAGAGAAGTAGAAACATTAGGAAAGGAATAGTTTGGATTTGAAAAAAAAAAATTAAATGAAGTAAAGTTATTATCTGTAAATTCTCATTTGTCTGTAGTAGATGGATGGTGTATCACAACGAATTTGTACAAAAGTAAAAAAAAAAAAAACTGCTACAGCAACTTAAGCAGAGGGCAATATTTTAGCTAATCTTATCAGGTCAAAATAAAACAGACTAAAAATATTCTTGTTTGAGAAGATTCAGACGGCTTTCAAAGTTTCAACAAAATAAAATGTGTCTAATCAAAAAAAAAAAAAACTAAGAAGTTGCTGTGATTTCATCTGAATATCTTCTCCTGTTTCTGATTAGATGTAATACTCATTCACAGATGGTTCTCCACACAAATGTCTACACAGAAAAAGCTGAAGGTCCAGTCTCTAACTTCAGCAATGCCACTAAAGCTGAAAAACAATTTGTTGTGTTATTTTGCTGCATTGTGAAGTGACCAGCATTTTTTTTAATTTATACAGAACCAATTATTCAGTGACTTGGTATAAACCATTTCCTAAACGACTCAAGTCATTTAAAACAAAAATATTGAGGCATCTCGAGTATAACTATTTCCAGTTTGAGTTGTTTGAATTTGCTTAAATCAGCTAAAATGACTTCTACTAGTTTCCCACAAACTCACTGCAAAAAAGGCATTTTTCTACCACAGGTGAAGAAACTATTTCTGCACACAAATTCCCAGAACCTCGCAGAGCAGCAAAAAGTAAAGAAGGTAACATGAAAAAAGGAAAAAACCTTCTCCAGATGATGAAACTCCATGGCCATCTCTCTAAAGAAGAAATAAATATGTGGCCCCCACTCCATGGCACTGACAAAGTAGGGCTCTGAAATATAAGAAGTGACAATACAATAAAGCAAAACAGTCCATCTCATTGCTCTGTAATAACAGCCTCATCAACATCAAACACTGTTGTCCACCACACTGACTAATTAAACATTCATGTCCTGTTTAATCAATCTTTATAGACATCAGGGAAGATGTTATCATTATCATTTATTCATCTCGCAAGGCTTCGACTTGCCTGAGCTTGCTTTTTCCCCTTCAGGCTGCCCTGTTCAGTTGAAGAGACTAGTTAAGACTTTGAATCTGTAGGGACTCTGGCTAACCTCAATACATCAGTCTGTCTGAGTGCATTCCTATTATAAAAAGCCTATTAAAGGGGGGCCTGATAATCATGTCTGGTTCTGTTAGAACAAACGTATTTTTTGCTCTACAAACTTTTTGTATTCATATGTCAGACTCTCAAAACAGAATGTAGTGGTGTTAACATAATTCATACTTTTTGTCATTTCTAAGTTTGAAAAATTGGATAATCAACTCTAATGAAACTTTTTGTTTGCATCCATTACTAATGAACATTAAAAGTTGATGCCTGTGACTGCATTTGGATAAGAAAAAGCTGACAATAGCAACCTTGTAAAGTCATAAGCTTCAAATCATTTGGAGCTCCTGGGAGAACAGGAAGTTGTTTTTACAAATACCTGTAGCTCTAGAAGGACATTTTGAAGTCACCTTAAGAGAGGCAGTTAAGTACATTAAAGTTAACATTCAGATAAAGGCAAGTCTTGCTACCAGTAACATCGGTTCAATTCTCTTTCAGCACAAAATATAGCATGGGTGGTTTCAATTATTTGCTTGCTGATTATCTGTTGAAAGTGTCTTGGCCCTGAGGGTCACTTTTAATGTGCCTGTTTCCAAAAGTACCTCGAAACCACTTAGAGTCGTGCTTCACAGTGCGGAGAGCTGGGCTGTCGCCGAGACTACGATAGATCACCGCGTCGATGGCCAGAAAATCTGTCACAGTGCCGGTAAAAAGACTTCCATCTAAAAGAAGGGAAGGAGAAGAGAGGGACGATGGGAGGAGATTAGGGAGAAGAGGAGGGTGATACCGATGGAGAGATAGCACAAGGTCAGAAAGATTAAAACCAAACAAGCAATGCAGGAAGAGGTCTGGCTATAAATCATTTGTAAAGGTAAACCTGAGGGCGTGGACGTTTTGGAGTGTGGAACTGAAAACTAACTCCTACGTCTGCTAAAAAAAATTGATTTTATGCCTTCGGGGAGTAAAGTCGACCTCCTACCTGCGAATAACGCCACATTAGCGTGTCGAGGATCATATGGACACCGGGCCATCCCGCTGACGGGCTCTCCTGCCATTTCTAGAGTGTCTCGCTGCAATAAGAGGCGCAAGATAAAGATAACCCAACTGGGAGATACGGAGATTCTCTTACAGGCAGATAGATGAATACTAACAGTGTAGTTGGCACACAGGGGGTTGAAAGCGTTTGTTCCACATACAAACAGGCCATCATGCTGGCTGAGCAAGACCTTGATGAAATTACGACACTCTCCCTGCAGGAAAGAAGAAAAAGAGAAGATCAGGAGAAAGAAAGAAAAGGAAGTTCAGGGCATTGTGAAAAGGAGGATTATGAAAGGCTAAGAATCAGAGGAAGAAATGTGATAACAGCCCTAAGGTGAAACAAAACCCTGAACTGCACTCTCTCCAAAGAACAATGGGGCTCTGGCTGTCGACTTCAAAGTAAAGGCCACACACTGAAGTTTAAAAATCCTCTCAGTGTATCTTGGATTTCTTAACCCTGTTATATCATTTAGTCCATCTGTTGGATTGCTTCAGAAGAATCAAAAACTTATTATGTTCCTCTGTAGGCAGATCAGCAATATATCTCTTTAATGCAATTTTAGCCTTGTTCATCGGAAAATCAGCAAATTAGGTTTCTTCTCGGACCATTTGTCAAACCATTCATTTGTGTCCATCAGAAGTACACGATCAAAACTTACTTTTAATTGGAAGCCACGCCTTCATGCCTTAAATGCCTAGATAAATCCAACACCTTTGTCTTTTTAATAAGTGCAGACCTACGAATGCTCAAAGCAGGTGCTGCCTCTGCCTCCGCAGGTCACTAACGGCTAATAATGTTACGCTAACGCTGAGCTAGTCCTGTTCTTGATCTAATTTTGTGGATCTTGTCTTGTTTTATTTTATGTCCCTACTCTCTGAGCTTATTTTGTTAAATTGTGATCAATTGGGTTCCTGCGCATTTACAGTCCTTTATTCAACCATGATAAAATGATATGCTCATTGCTAACCTACCTCTCAACTCTTTTAGGAGATATGTAAGTCCTTTATATGCAACTGAACAAGGTATTCATACATGCTTTGATAAAAACCCAACAAGATTCTAGCACCACAGCTCTTTTTGTTTAAATCTTTTTTTAAAACCTTTTCTTTTCCAGCTTTGGTTACAGAAGGAAATTGAGTATTTTCTCCTCAAACCTTCAAGCATTGTGCATTTTTTTAGATATTTTTACAGACACAGATTGTCCTCCATTGTCCCTAAAAATAACCTACAACAAAATCGGTTTATATTTAAAATCAGACAAAGCCAATCACTTAATAAGCAAAAAGGAACAGACATGTCGAACATTTTTATTATGACATGAACATAAAATGTAAAGCATCAGTCAGCTGAAAAGTTAAAAGACCAGCTACATAGATCAGTAATTCCTCTGTCATATGGGATCCATGATCCTTTAGCTTCACATTCAATTCTTCCATAATTTGCCATCGAGTATCAAGTGTGTTTAAGGATCGTGGAATGTGAAATGGCAACCACTCCTTCTCCATGAAAGTAACCATAAAGGTAAGGCTTTTTCTTTCCTCTAGGTTTTGATGAAGATAATTCTGGTAAAACTTGGAAGCTAACAGGCACCTTTTTATTAATGCAGAACTGAACAGATGTACTGAAAGTGAGATGTTTCAAGACAGATGCTGGACAGTAGTGTCATTAGGCGTGGCATAAAGATGACCTACAGAAAAAAAAACTACTCCATTGAAAATATTTTTATTGTATTGGCTTTATGCACTGAAGGGGGTAACAAAAGAACAAATATGGTTCAGATTTACAGGTACAAATATGAATAGCTAGCACTGTATACGATATTTAGCCATTTTTTTCTGAAGTTGAAATGGGCCTGTTGGATTTGCCCATTTCTGAACATACTTTCCTCATAAAAATTAGATTTCTTTCCTTTAATGAGTTTTTTTAAGGTTCAGAATAATGGTGCCAGTTTTTGGAAGAATAATCTTTGCCATAATTTTCTTCTGCTTTTGCAGGCTCCTTGTTTATCGAACAAAAATAATAGATGTTTTCAAAATTCTCAGGAGAAAAATCTTTGTCTGCATTGCAAAAGCATATGATGGTAAACAGGATATTTTTGGAGAATACATAGCAATTCAGCATCCACTAACTCTGAAGCTTACAGATTGTAAGCTTCAGAGTTAGCAAACTGAAATAGCAAGTAGAGACTGATTTAACTCTGACACATAATTAGAGGGAAGGTATAAAAATAGTGACAATCTTTTCACCTGAATCGGGCTCAAAACGTTATCAGATGAAATCATTAAAATGTTAGGGTACTCTTCTAAAAACTTCAGTTCTAACACAATAAATTGTTATAGATGTATAGAGGGCTGTATACTACTTTGCTTGTCTATTTAATTTAATGCTAAATCTAATCCAGAGTTTGAAAGTACTTCTGTTTATCTTTACAGTTTTACCTAATCTAAATTCAATCTTATTAACCAACATAGGTATATTTTCCGCCTCACATCCTTGCTGCCTCTTCCCTTAGCAGTCAGTCTTTCTCCTTGTGTCTTCGTTCCTGTTTTATCACAGCTTTAATTCTTCCTTTCTTCACTCCTACACTGTCTTGTCTTTTGATCTGCGCTCTCACAGCCCAGTGGCTGCCCTCTCCTCTTTATCTGTTTCATTCCCTCGTTTTTATTTTTCCTCCACCCACACACGTCCCGTCGTTACCTATGCCTCTCTTCCCCACCTGTTTTCAATTACAGCTTCCTCCCGGAGGCCGCGTCACTTAACTCTTCTCGGTTTGCTCAATATAAGTTCCTCTGCAAGATAAATCTTCTTCCACAAGTTAGGTCAGGCTTGAATTTTGCCAGTGAGCCTGCTGAACTCACACACTCTTTTGTTTTTTTTAAGCAACACAACTTTGTTTGTTCTTGTGTTTTTGAAGGCTACCGAGGCTATATGAAATAGTGAGAAAATCGCAAAACAAATGCCTTTCAAGCTTCTTTCAGCTCTTGTAATGTTTTCCTGCACCAGCTTGATTGGATAATTTACCGCTTCTGTATCAACAAAATCAAATTTGCGCCAAACCCCAAATGCAGGTGCAGCCTCAGGAGAAGAATGTCTCATAACCAGCTGCCGCTTGAGTGTTTTACCTCATGTTTGCCCTTCATCCGACACACTCGAATGTCGTTCTTGTTGGACTCCCAGGTCCTTTTCTGAAACACATAAGCCACAGGTTGAATTCCCTGCATATCTGCATAGGCATATCAAATGTCAGCTTTCTAAAGACTAATACCTTGCTGTAAAACATTTCTTCGCCTGCCATGTTGTCCAGCTCCACTCTGTACAAGTCATCTCTGCAAAACATGACAAATTCCTCAAATTCCTGTTTTCTCACTCTTAACTGTTTCAGGTCATTAAAAACCTGTATTGAGTGATAAAGCCTTACAAGTGTTTTTTTTTTTTTTTTTTTTTTTTTACCCTTTCCAGCTTCATTCTGCAGGACAGGAACTGATCTGGCCGAGGTATTGTGAGTTAATTACTTCCAGAACATGTGGACCCATAAGATAATGAGGGAAGTGATTACTTTTTTACAATTGGGCTAATTGGGTCTTGCTAGGTTTATCCCCTTCATAAGAGAAATCTTCATTTGAAAACTCCTTTTTGTGCTAACTCAGGTTTTCTTGGTTGATTTTTAAAATGTGTTTATGGAGATCTGATTCATTTTAGTGTGACATAAAGCAAAAGAAAAAAAATCTGTAAAGTAGAATATCTTTTTTCGTTGGCATATGATAAGACGTCTAATCAAAGCTGAACATCTCATTCAGCATAAATAAAAAATGGTGAAAAAGCTCAAATCTTTAACATTTTAGTTTGCTTAGATAATTGAAAAAATGCAGTAAATAAAACACTTTATCAGGAAGACAGAATGGAAGATTTAGGTGTAAGCATAATGTCTCTGCCACATGATTGTCTCATTAGTATTTGCTTTAAAAAGCGATCACATTGATTTTCCTAATGAGGTGACTGGGGAGTAAGCATTACTGTATTTTCTGCTGCTCTCTTATTTATGCTTGAATGAAAGTACTGTTGTTGACTTAAAAGATTTTTTATCAAAACATCATTTATGTCAGACAGCCATCTGCTTGTGTTTTATTATGAGTCACTCACTGACAATATTCAGATTAAATGTTCTGAACGCCTGGCAATAAAACGGTTTATTATAGCTTCATTATGGTACGAGTCAAATTACTGTTGGGCAGTTTTAACACCTTAGCAAGTCAGTAAAATTTTTAAAGAGGGTAATTTTTTATTTTTAAATTGACATTCTTCAGCTCTATATCATGTTGCAAAGTTACTTCCTCATCAAAAACGTAGCCAAAGTGTTGTTTTGATTCTTTCATGCATGTTTCTTAAACGGGTGTCTGAAACGGTTGCTCTCACAAAGTGACGACTATTTCTATTTCCTCCTTAGAGCTGCAGTGTCAAGCGCCACCTTCGCCACGCCTCGCTCACTCAGCTCCACCAGACTATGGACAGCAGCAATTAGCAAACACCTGGTGGAATTGTTGGCCTGCTAAGCTAATCATATGAACTACTTCTCAGTCCAATGCTCCTAAAAACGAGACATAAAGAGAAGCACTGTCGTGATGACGTGTCTGAAAAAGTATGAGATTCTTAAGTCAAGCCGTCAAATTAGAAAGTCAAGTTTATTTTAAGTCATGTTTGATATATTGTAACCCACATAAAATGGGAATGTCTCTTAAACAAACATAGATTAGGGAAGGTAGGTAGTATACCTAGCCAATAGGAAGTTTAGTTTCCAGTGTGTATCAACCAATCAGAAAACAGACTGCGGCGGTAGGTCCCGCCCTTCTTCCCCGTGTCTGCAGCAAGTTTGTGTGTGTGGGAGAGATCCGCCATGAGCAGGAGCCTGTTAAGCTGTGTAGCGTGAGAGTCTGTGTTGGTTAAGACGGACAAAATAATAGATATGAACTTGGAACAAACCCTTTTGCAGATTGAATTGCTGTTTATCATCCGACTTCTAAGCTGGAAGTTGTTGAAGTGAGTAAACTTCAGTTTTTCTGCCGAGCACTGTTAGAGCTACCTCGTTAGCCTCGTTAGCTTTTATTAGCTATTGGTTCCTGGACGTTCATCTCGTTCTCCGTTCAGCTGAAGGTAAAGCCTAAAACATAGTATATTCTTACTTTATTCACGATGACAGTTCATATTATTGAGGTTAAAGCATGAAAAATATGCCTTGTTACATCATCTAGTGCCTCACGTATCCGGACTGAGAGCCACCATATTGTTGTCCGAAACATGTCGCATTGAGATCAGTGAGCATATTATGTGCCTTTCATTTCGGCTTTTGCTCTGTTTATCACAGTTTTGTTGAATAATAACCTTTATTTAAACTACTTAATTATTAAAATGTAAACATTTAACGATTTTGGGTAAAATTTAATGTTTGATATTGTATTTGAAAAAAATGCTTTTGAAATTTACAAAAAAGTAAATTGATAATGCTGTGAAATACTGCATTGAGGTAAAAGATAATTGTTTTATTGCAAACTTGAGCAATTTGATAACAAATTAATGTCAAATATGTCTACAGAAACATGATTTAAGGATTGAAGCTAGAACAGCTTAATAAAAATTCAATATTTCTGCTGGTCCTTTCAGTTGACAGGTCAGGTTTTCCTCCTGTGACTTTGAGTCTTCCCACCTGGACTTAGAAAGAACTGGATTCCTTCTTTTCCATTTGGAGTCCTGCTGCACCCTGCGGTGTGGGAGGCCTGTATCACTCACATCTTCACACACAGTTGGTTATGCGTGAGACCACTGACTGACATTTTTACTTATTGTTTCATCCTGGAATTTTGGACATTACCTTATGGACAAGTTTTTATTTGGGACATTATAACAAACTGCTGTGTAGGAAATTCTCCTCATGTGAACGGTGTTGAGTCGAACCTGAATTGGATCTGAAATGGATTAATCTGTTGTCTATTACGATTTAGCATTCAGATTGCCAGGGTGCACCCAAAAGATTTAAAACTGAGAACTAGCACTTGGCCAAGTATTATTATTATTTCTTGCATTTTATTGTATGTAATTTTATTTTCTTAATTGTGTGTCTTGTGCAACTGTTTGTCAATGTTATGTCACTAGAGCCAGTTATTCTGCAAGTTAAATCAACTGCCTTGTGTGTCATTTAAACACCCCAATGTGCTCCTATAGCCGAACCTATTGGCCCATTAATCTACAATATGCAATACCCTTCTCTACTGTGTTACACTTGCAACTAATTTAACTTGGTTTTGGGTGTTTGTCTTAAGTGCTAGGAAAGGAGTAAGTGAGATGTTGCTTTAACATCTCACTTGCCGATCTTTGCTCCGTGCCAGGGCCTCCTGAACCGAAACACCCTCACAACTTGTTGCTGCTACGCCTGTACTTCGCAGCTGGAATGGTGATTTCTGGCTTGCAAGTGAGCCTTTCAGCCTTTTAAATGAATCCCTCCCCAACACACCTGAATCAAAGAATTAATTCCAGTCATCAACATGTCATTCAGCTCTGCAGAGGCCTGGTAGAAAGATATTGATTTGATTCAAATGTGTTGGAGAAGGGATATTTGTGAAAGTTTCAGAAAAGTAGCTGTCGAGTCGTCGACGTGGCTACCACTGAGGTACAGTAGTTTCGTTGTAAATAATGAGACTCTTAACCAGCTTCAGCAAACATTATTTTGAGGTCGTAGTCCTTTGTTCTTCGGCTGATAAGCACATTAAACTGATTATACTTAAATAGGGATGTGTGAGTATAAAATTGTGGCACTTTTAGGCATATGGAAACTGTATGGAAATGGATGAGCCAGCCTTATGGAGGTCCAATATTCGTTTTTCTATATCTTGCCTGATTCTTTTTCATGAAGAAAAAAGAAAAAAAGCATTGAAAGAGAGAAAAAAAAAGCATTGTATGTGAGTTGTTGCTTTAAAACATATGCATAGCTGTGCCTTCAGTTAGCTTACATGTTGTAAATTAAACAAAGGCTTAAAGCATAACTTTGCAATGTGGGTTCTCCCAAGCTGTTTAAAGGTACAGTAGTCATTCTGTAAGGTAATTTCTGAATTTGAAAAGAAATTAATAAAATATAATCACTACACTTAAAATTTGGGCTAAATGTTGGTAATCCCAGCTTACCTAAAACTGAAATAGTTTAGTTAAGTGTGTGGAAAAACATGTACTCTTTTTTTTATTATGTATGCAAATATCTTGTTTCAAATGTGTATCTTTAAATTGGCAAGCAAAACATTAAATTGTGATGATGATATTCCTAAAGCACAGCATCTCATGCATTCCCACACTAGAATGATACAGACAGCTTGGCTTTATAATTGAGCTTTCAAGTTGTGATTGGATCTGTGCACTTTCAGGCTTACGCAATAGTTAGTTAAACCGTTGACACTTTTACAAATCTCTCCCGCTGTTTCGCTTTAATATTTTTATTTTAAGACAGTCGCTTTTTCCACCATTTGCAAATACGACCGTGGCGCCTTTGACGGTTTCATGTGACGTATTTAGTGGTTTGGAAAGGTCTCAGGGTCATAAAGTAACACCTCGGGGGCTGATGTCAACTGTCAAGCAGAAGAGAAGAAAATAAAAGGGGCTTTATGAGGCACAACCTCCATCGTGGCAGCTGTGGAGAAATTGCTGGTTTACAAAATGTGAGCAGATGTCGCTCAGCAGATGTAGTAATTCTGTTTGCGCTACGTTTGCTACTTAAACTTAAATACTTTTTTTTTTTTTTCTTCTCTCTCATCTCTGCTAATTATAGGTTGACTGTGAGTTGGCAGCAGCAGCTTCAATTGAAGCTGTCGCAGCTCTAAGCTACACAAATGCTCAATTGATGCCGTAGGTGCTTGTGCCACGACGGCCACAGCGCTTGAATATTCTGATCCTGACCCATCCTCAATCAGTGTCAACCCTTTCATTTCTTCTGTAATTAAAGTATGATGGCTGATATAAATGTAGAGTGCCACATTGATAGAGTATATATGTGGTTTTAGTGTAATCTGATGGCATCCTTACAGTTGATCAAAGCTGAACGTTTCAAATGGCAAAACAGAGCTATAGGCCGATGCCTTTATCAGGCACATCAGCTGTTAGGCTTCATTTGAGTAAATTTAGGGTGAAATTTAGTGGGATTTGGTTAACCCTCCACCTTTATCTGCCATAAGGAGAAATATTCACCTGTAACATAGATTACCATTCCAGGTTGTCACAGACGTTTTTGGACATCATTTGGACAAATTTCGCTATTTGACAAATGCAATCTAAAAAAAAAAAAACGCATGCATTTTATTGAAACCATTTAAGTAAGACAAACATTCTTTAAAGGTAATGAACAATAATTGTATTTTGATTAGTTCATTACCTAATAATTAATCATGTAAGATGTGGAGTGCATTTCTGTCTGAGGAATCCAGTGAATCGGTTCAACACATATGACGGTGAATAAAAAATGTGTAATATTTCGTCAACCAGAGAGGCACTTTTCTTCTCTGGTTGAATTTCTTTTGAAAACAGTGTATTGCTAATGTGTGTGTGATCCCTTGTTTGTCCTCACACTGTTTTGGAAGTTCTTAGACACAAGTTACAACACTTTCCAGCATGCATTTTTTTTGCTGCGTTGATTTATGAAACAATTTTTACTCAAAATGAGTACAGTTGTTAATGCACTGAGTGGGTTTGCAAAAAAGGTTTCAGTATTATCCCATAGCAATCATAACAACTGAGCACTACAGAGCAGAACACTGGCCATCGGAGGAAAAAAAATATCGATCTCCAAATCCATAAATGCATTTAATAGACATGTTCATTAGTTATGCACACATTAGTCAGTCCATGCATCCAAATGTAATATCTATGATTTATGTAGGAAATTGAGTGCCAGATTTTCAAAGAGGTTCAAAGTTATTGTGTGGACGGCTGCAAGGATGCTGTTCACATTAGTTATGAGGTACAATGGGTAACCAGACAAACAGGAAATGAAATCTTGTGTTCATGCAACAACACTGGACACATTTTGAAGTAACTATTTACAAATGAAAGACGAGACAACCCACTGTGCTTTGAAGTAATGCAGCTGACTGGTCAGTGAGATCATAAATGTAGGATTCACGAGAAAAAAAAAAAAAAAACAAGTAAATACTCAGCCCTTTCTCTCCTACTTTGACTGCCAGTGGAAATGGATTCATTGTGCTGATGCAATCAGTCCATAAATTTCTGAGACAGATATTTGGAAAATATTACTAAAAGGAAATAAAGAAAGTCAGGTAGTATTATTGCAACATATCCATGTGTACTGAGCCGCCACTTTATTAGGTACACAAAGTCAGGTTCTGAAGAAAGCGTTACAGGTACCTCACCGCATTCACCACATGCTGCTGTTTAAACCGAGCCAGCTCTCGGGCTTACGACAAATGGTCCGAAAAAGAACAAGTATGTTGTGAGCAGCAGCTGGTATCAGAAATGAATGGGCCGACTGCTTTTAGACGAATAAAAAATGTAAGCCCAGCTGTGTGGAATGCCATTATCACGACACAACTATGCGTCGATTTGTGCAGATGAACTGTAGCATTATAAGACCACACTGCATTCCATTCCTGTCAGCTTAAACAGAAAATCGGGGCTACAATTTGCACATGGTCACCAAAAATATGACAATAACCCATTGGAAAAACAACAACGTTCTCTGGTCTCCTGAATCTTTATTTCAACTACAACATTCCCCTAGTCTTGTCAGAATTTGTAATTTACGACATAAAAGCTTGGATCCATCCAGCTTTGTTTCAACATTTTAGGCGGGTTGTATTTACCAGAGTCCAACCAGCTGGGTGTGCCTAATAAAGTGGCCAGTTAGTGTATAATATGCTAATAGGTAAACAAAAAAATGTTCATGAAACGGGTCTCTTTCTTTCTTTCGTCCTCTCTTTCGTTCTGTCTGTCTTTCGTCCTCTCTCTTTCTTTCTGTCTTTATCTCCCAATCCGACTCCCAGCCTCAACAGCGACTCCCGAACCGCTGTTGAGGCTGGAGCAGCGGGCGGCTGAGGCCGACCAGATCATTGAGTTCCTGAGTCAGGTCCAGCTGCTGAAGGAGAAAGCCTCAGGCCTGGGCAGCATGAGAGAGGAGAAGAGACTGATGGCGGAGAACGGCAAGATGAAGAACGACATCGAGGAGCTGAAGAAACAGCTGCTAGAGAGAGAAAAAAGGAGAGGGGTGCGGGACATTGCCATGCTGACGGGTGACACCGGTGCTGATGTGGGTTCGAAGCCTGCTCCTCCCAAACAGTCTGCTGCTCCACCCTCTGGTTCCCCGCCCGCTGCTGCCCAGAACCCCCTACCCAAAGACGAACCCAAGAAGAAGAAGCAGGAGAAAAAAAGTGAGAAAGCAGAGAAGGAGGATGCCAAGAGGACGCCAAGGTGGACGTGTCCCATCTGGACCTGTGTGTTGGCCGTATAATCACAGCAGAGAAGCATCCGGACGCCAACAGCCTGTATGTGGAGCAGGTGGATGTGGGCGAGGGGGCGCCCCGGACCGTGGTCAGCGGACTGGTCAAGCACATCCCTCTGGAACAGATGCAGAACCGGATGGCGGTGCTGCTGTATAACCTCAAACCGGCCAAGATGAGAGGCGTGGTGTCCCAGGCCGTGGTCATGTGTGCCAGCTCGCCAGACAAAGTGGAGATCCTGGACCCTCCGAGGGGATCCGTCCCCGGGGACAGAGTCGGTATCCAAGGCCTTCCAGGTGAACCAGACAAGGAGTTGAACCCTAAAAAAAAGTGTGGGAGCAGGTTCAGCCTGAGCTGCACACCAACGACCTCTGAGTCGCAACCTTCAAGGGAGGTTGCGACGCACCTCCACCTCCCTTGTAGGCGCACCACTCGCCTACACCACCGCACCACTCCTTTGAAGTGGTCGGGAAGGGAGTATGCAAAGCCCAAACTATGAGCAACAGCAGAATCAAATGAAATAGCAGAGCTGCCTGGAATAGCTCGGTGTTTACTCTGCCGATGACCGCAAATGGTGATGAATGAGAGGAAATGCTTTTAAGATGTTTAATAAAGCATTTGGACTCTTTCTTTCTTTCTCAGGCAATGAAAGGTGCAAACACGGTTTAATTCCTGTTCCACCAAAGCATATTAAATCTTTTTGGACCTTACAGGGCCGTATGCAAAGAAACGTATAAAAAGTGTGTGGGATGGGGGTGGGGGGGCATCAGTGGTTTGATTCTGTTATCCTCCCACTGGTGTGACGTGTTCACTTTGGAGACTGTCTTGTGAGATAGATCACCAGCTTGTCTGACAGTTCAAGGAGTTCAAATATTTGACACTCGAGTCAAACGTTTTCTCCAGGTCTGTCACAGAGGTGTAGCTCTGAAGAGATTTGTCATTCTTAGTCCTTGCCAGACAGACACAGGCTGTGAATGGGGGGCTTCTCTCAGACATGCTGCTTGTGAAACAATGTAGCGCTGTAGCTGTGCATACAGTTAACAGCTGAGTTTTCTTTTTTATACAGCTTAACAGCTCCCCTATTAGCAAGCCTTATAGTTGCAAACCCTGGTTATCCAAGAATCAAAAGTAATTGGAAAACTTGTGGTTCTAACTTTGTATGAAATTTAATTAACTCCTGAATGGATTTTGTTATCACATCATGCTTGGTATTGACAGCAAAATCACCTTACTGCAGGTGTGCTATTGTTTTCAGTTAAATGCTTTTATTGCAATCAAATGTCATTTAAGTGTTCCTTCAAACACTCTTTGGGGATTTGGGATTGTTTTGCTGTACGTATAATTTAGTTTTCTTGTTAGAAGAAATTGAAAAATATTTTTTTTTTTTCACACAAACTGAGCGAGAAAAGGGATTGTGTTGCCACTAGAATAAATAGCAATTATTCTATCAAAATGTATTTAGTGCCTTGAGATGGCATTTGTTGTGAATTGGCATTATGTAAATAAAGTGCCAATTGAATTTATTTGTGAAAATTATTAGTCACTGACAGTGGACACAATCTTTTACAAACTTTAGGGTAACATTAAGCAGAAATTAAGAATATTTGATGGATGCTAGCTTCCTTTTTCGCCTTCCTTCTTCTTGCGGTAGAATCTATCAGCAAATGCAGCCCTAAAATGTTTGAAGTCCATGCTTGTGCAGCCCAGCAGAGCTGTATCCCTGTAATGATGTAGCTGAAACCTCTCCCGCTGACATGTCCCCCTGACTTTTTCCTCTCTACTCACCTGTGCTGCACTCCTGTCTGTGCTTTTCACTTTCTCTCCTCATGCTTCCTCATCTCATCTTCCGTTTTTCTACCACCATTTTTTTTTTTCCTCTTGTTTCCTCCTTTGCTGTCGCTCCATTCTCTGTACCCTGTCACCTCTATTTTAGCATGGCTTAGCTGTGGCCTCTGAGCCTTCATTACCCTGTTGTTGTGCAGCGGGTACTCCCTTGGACCTGGTGTCACTCGGGGATTAACGCTATCTCCATCTTTGTCAGTTCCTTATCTGTTTTCTGGACTCTTGAAATAAAGCCCTACCAGACGTGTGATGTACTTTAGATTAACGGAGGCAGAAGGCAGGTATGGAAATCCTCTGCTGATTAGATGCCCTTCGTGAGTCTGAGGGAGATGAATATAAACCGTTGCCAAGCGTCTGAGAGATACGTCGGTGCACTTTAAATCTTAAATCCTGGGATTGGAGTAAGGTTTGATATTTTGCTTTTCATTTTTACCTTTATGTAATTATTCATCAAATAGGAAATACTTCAGGTATTCATCTGTGAGACATCAGTACTGGCTAGTAATTGGAACTGTCCAGTTTTCCCATGATTGGCTCTACATGTTGATTGGCTGGTTAAATACTTGATCAGTTTACTTCAAAAGTGAAATTTCTTTTTTTTTTTTTTTTTTAACCCTCAAAAATTTTCAACGAACACATTGTTTGAAGTCCTTTATTTTTTGATTTCAGTAAATGAGATATCAAATGTAGCACCAAAACTACTGCCCAAAAAACAATTTATAAAAGTGGAGGCTTTTTTTCTTCTACTTTTCCGGCCAGTGTTGAAATCCAGCCCTAAAGCTATGAGTTATCAAGAGAACAGGGCAACTCAAACTACTTCATTTCGTACTTCAATTTGTAATCTTATTTTGATTGAGACTTATCAAAATACGTCTCAATCATAAATAAAACAGTTTATCAAATAACATTTATCACTCACTTCATTATATGAAATTATGTACTGATGGCAAATAAAGAAAAATAACACTGCATCATGTTATAGCAAAATCCCTAATCTTGAGATCTTGATACACTCCTAGTGTCCTTACAAAGGCACGCCACGCCTCATAAAAAATTGGGTCATTTATAGTTATTAATCCTACATGATGTTTGAAGGATCCTTTAACTGTGATTTGAAGTAAATATTATATTCAACTTCTGGTTATCTCACCATAAAAATACAAAGCAAAGGGAAAAAATTTGGTTAATGAGAATGCCATAAAATATGTATAACATATAACACAACAGAATTTACATTTAGTTTATTGTAATGATGCATGCAATGTTTAGCAGCTGTTTTTCCTGTACTAAAAAATCCTCAGAGATTGGAGTTGGGACATCTGTCAAAAAACTAAACAAAAAAAAAAAAACTAAACAAGAAAAAAAAACAAAAAAAACTGTTGATTCTGTGCTGCTGATGGTAGAAATGCATTAAAAATGTAACCGAACCAAAATTATACACCAGCTCCCTCAAAGTGGTTGATTGGTTCTCCCCTTGCTCTTTTCTTTTACAAAAAAAAAGTCAAAAGCTTGAAATTATTTTGTTACTTTAGTTTTTTTGGGTGAAAAATGTGGGCAGCATGTGCTGATTTAACAAGTACGAGTACTTCACAGAAAAGGTTTGAAATTACAGCTTGGCTGCAAAGTAAACAGCTGCCGTTGCAGCGGGAATTTGTATCTTGAAATAGATTACGCATTTAACTTGAACATAGTTTTTACATTGCCACACTAACCAGTGGTATTCTTCTGCAGATTAGACCGTTTCATTTGTGAACTGCCTGTAATAAACAATAAACTTGCTAACTTTTTGCTTTAGCTGGTGAAATTATGGTAATGTACTCCACATATACAAAATACATATATATAAATTGATTGGGGGGAAAAAAATACATATCTTTTAATGTTATTTTTTATCAGAAATCCTTTACTGAATAGAAGTGAATATTCTAATGTTTAGTTTTTAGAAAACGCATCACCCTCTTTAATAATTCGCCACAGGGTTAACCATGTTTAGAAAACTCTTAGAATAAATTGTTCTTATTTTGTAACACTGATATGACACTAGTTGTTTTATTTCGCTAATAGTGAGCTTTGGAGCGAGTTTTTTTTTTTTTTTTTTTTTTACCTCTTATCATATGTCTAACAGTGTGTGGTGGTGTGCGATAGTGTAGAACAAGTGTCAAGGAAGGTGGTAGTCAGACAGCATCAGCAGACATTTCGCATTTCTTCTGGAATTTTTTCAGTGACATCTTCATTTTTGCCTGTTTTCTTACAATGTTTTAATCTCAAAGCTCCCAGATGTCAAAATCCTACTCGAGTTACACAGAACGGAAACACACCTGAACCCCATCAGCACTTTATTGCTAGAAAATAGGTTAATGAACAATCAAACGATACAGTCTAACCAGGGATGAAGTTATTAATCTGATTTGCAAACTCCTCCACAAAATTAGATGGTTTACAAAATAAAACACTTCATGGTTGCTTTAAAGAGAAGAAATAATAGTATCCAAAATAGAAAACCATTTCAGTCCCCATTCCTCACAACACATGCAAACACACGCACACCCAATCTCCAACTGTCTGCGTTGAAGTTACTGTTTGGATTCTTACTGCAAAGTTACATTCCACGAATTTCATTCAGTTCTTTCCATATTTATTTCTCACTTTCTTCTGTTTTTGAAGATAATACAAACATATATGGTATCACAATTTGAAACTTGTTTTTCTGTTGTTCATGATAGCAAGAGCAACTACAGAGGACAGTCTGATGGAAAGAAGACATGAGGGGAAAAAAATAAGCAGAGAGGGAGAGAGGCAACAAAAGTGTTCAGCATCTAAATTGAGGGCTCAATACATCCGGCGTTCGAAACACGCAAACATCGTGTCTTTGCGCATATTTTACAGACAGCAAGGATAAGTGGTTATGTGTTTCTATTTTCCCTTTCAAAAACTCCAGTTTTCTCTTTTTGTGGGCTATATGACTAATCTGCCTGCCTTCCTTCATGTACAGGCAGACATCTGCCCGGTTAGGATTGGGCACAAAGCGAACTGCGATCTAATGGCTTTGGTAACTGTCTTTGCTTACATCCTAACAAAGTTTGCAAACCACCTCCCTTTCCCTGTTTGTGGCAAAATCTGAATCAAGTCTAAAATATTTTCCTTTTTTTTTTTTTTTTGTACATTTGATTATCCTGAGTGAGCCGACTCTTTTGAGTCCACAACTGGCTTACCGGGCTCATGGGCAGGCCTGAGCAGATTACTCTATTAAATGAAGACACGGAGGAAAAGGTGCTTAGTTTATGGTCATCCTTAAGCCTCTGCTCTGTTATTTTAAAGAAGCTGCTGAGGGGAATCAAATGGGCAGATTATCAGGAGTAGTGAAGGAGACGACTGCTGCTCACCATTAAGCTGAAACAAACTCCGTATTATGGTTCAGATTGGAAGAAAACGTCTCTATCGAGTTTGAATGACATCGACTCACCAACGGTTTCAGCTTTGGTGAGAAGTGAGTAGATATAGAGAGATTGCAGATACTTCCAAACTGGGAGGTGTTACAAGAAAAGAAAAAAAAAATCTTGGTATTGGAGTTTTGTAAGATTATACAAGCTTATTGATGTCATTGCAGTATTTAAGTTTGTTTTTGATGACATACATACACCACAGGTCTGGATATAGGCAATATTTTTTAGAATAAATTGACAGATTGAATCTTTATTACATGGGAATTTAGTACTCTAGATACATGTGCAATAATGCCTAAGTTATTGCTGCATTCATTTGTGGTGCATTCAGGGATGAGCAGAAAATTTCAGTTGTCAAATTCCAAAAGGGAAACAATTAAACAGTGAGTTAGAAAAAAAAATTAATCATTGCTTAAAAAATGAATTAATAGCACACCTTATACAGAATTGTGAAATAGAAGATATTGACAAAAAAAAAAAACCTTTTAAATGTCGAAATAGTTTGTAAACCCAATCTCCTGAGAGCTTTTTGCTGAAATGACTTAAGTGAGACACTTCTTGAAGCCATCTACCGGTCTCTGGCAGTCTGGAAGTCTCTTTTCTGCAAAAAGATTAGCCCACTCCTCACATACAGCTGTGAGATTTTTTTTTCATGTAGGACCTACTCACAGACACCACACAGCATCATAATGAGCCCAAGGTGAACACTGACTTTGAAAACCAGTCTTTGGTGGATTTACTGGAGTGTTTTGAGTCATCTTCATGTTGCCGGGTCCAGCTTTCCTTCCCCTTTAATGTTTGCACCGCTGAGGTCACATTTTTTCAGTTGTCTGCTGTAGTAAAGCAAACTGAAATTATGCCAATTTGACCTCCATACTTCACAGTAACTATCAGAATTTTATTTTTTTTATTTTTGTTTATCAGTCTTTACTCTGCCCCGGTGTCCAGAGTAATTACATTTTTTGACTCATCAGCCCAGAGAACACCATTCCTGAGTCCCTAGTGTGTGTCTTTGTTCAGTTTGGGGGCCTGTAGTCTGACCGTTACATTTTAAGTGGGAATCAATGTGAACATTTTTCCACATTTATTGCTCAATAGGAAAAAAAAAGTTTTTATTGCATTTTAAAAATATCACTTGAATTTTCAGGGTTGTTGCGATTTCTATTAATCATCACTATTTCCCTACTATATTGCCACAAGTTTTGATGCATATCTTGTGCTTTGCAAACCTTGATTTATAATTATGTTTGATTTAGTTTTCAATATACCAAAGAAAGATCAACAACAAAGCCCGAGAATATAATTAAAAAGTATTGCCACAATTTAGATTAAAGCGAAGAAGTTTACTTTCCCTTCTCTTCTTTCATCCTTCCTTCCTTTCTTTTGTACCTTATTTTCCTTCCTTCCTTCATTTCAGCCACTGGAAAATAAGCACTGAAAGCAGAAGCAATATTTTTTATAATATGACATGTTATTGTGAGGGCAAATAAAGAATATTCTTTCAGATTGTTCTTTGTTTTTCTGGCACAATATTGGCTGGCGTCAGGCACCTGAGGATAGAAACATTCTTGAGACTCTGCTGCCTGTTCCTCCAACTCTTTTTGCAGGCTCCAGCATTGTGTCTGTTGTTGTTTAATGTCTTTGTTCTTCTTGTTTTATTTAGACCTAATATTGTGCACATTCATCTGTACACATTTTCCAGAATGGTCCTGGTGCAAATTCACAATGGCATGTAACAATAATATATGAGTCAGAGCCCAGAACGTGTTTTTCACTGCCTGTTCTGAGTATCACGCTTCTGTAATAAGTCTATCATGTACAAAATACCAAGTATTACATGTGGAGACATGAAGAATTCTACATTCTTGAGTCATGCTTTCTATTTTAAAAGAAGATACAGGTTTGTAATCGGCAATATTTACTTTTGCCTCAGATATCTGGGTCATATGAACTGAATTCACAAATTATTGCCCATTTTGTGGCAGAACATACTTTAATGGCCAGGATTTGTGCTTACAAACATGCATGCAAATGTGACATGGTTTTAAAGAAATACTGTACAGATAATTTTGTCTTTAGAAAACCATGAAACAAGAACACACCGAAAACATTTTCTTGGACTGCCATACACATTAGGAGGTTACATTTTTTATGGTCCAGCTCTGAGCTTAGAGGTCCATTTTGACTGTGCAACCCTCAACATTTCTCCTACAGAACTTACATTTCCAGACTTTTTTTATTTTACCCCGGCCATCATCGTGTGCATTTCCACTTTGGGGTAAATTATAGTTCTTGTTTAAATTTTATTCACAAATAGAGGGTCCTGTCACTGTCAAAAATTAAGTGGTGTTGTTTTTTTTTTCTTTTTTTTTTTAAGAGCAGTTACACTTTACAACTTATGTAAAGTCACTCTATGCTCTATAGGAAGGTTTTACTGCAGCAAAGCTATACAAATGCAGGCTTGTCTCAGTTTTTGAAAAAATTAGAAGAGAGGAAAGAAGAAATGGATCTAGACTAGATTACATTGGTGTTTTCTTGTTAGTAAAGCTTTATAATGATTAAAACGTTCACTTGTCCTAAAGGAGCACACATACCCAAATCTTAAAATCATCCCAAATTAAATTTTTTTTGGTATGTATCTCAGAATAGAAATTCTGGTAAATATTTAAAATCGTACTGGTTTAAATCCTTAAAAGTGCCTCTGACAGCTGTCTTTCTGAATCCACTGAACTGGAAAGATGAAATCCACTCTTCAAATGATCGCTTTATTATTATTTATAATAAGGCTATTTTATTTATGTAGTGTGTAAGTAGATGTCAGCACTGTAAATATGTCAATATGGATTATTTAAACCATTGACGGTCATTGGAATGAAATGAAAACATCTAGAGTAGATTCTGCAGTAGCCGCTACCTGTCCACAGAAACCTGTTTACCTCTTCACTTTTCAAAGTCTTATGACAGGATCAACTAAGTGGCTGCTGCCTGTAGCATTACCTTTACTGCACAGTCATGAGGGTGCCATTGATCCTCTGACCTACATCTCAGCAAGCAGCGGAAGAAGCCACAGGTTCCTGACAAATCCACTAGGGCTTATTTCAAGTAAACTCTACAGATATTTATTTTTGTCAGTAAATTGTAGATGATGGGATATTTTGACATTGCTACATTGTAAAGATTACGCACATAAAACAGCCCTGTTACTTTCAGTCCACATTGCAACAAAACAAAATAATTGAAAAGAGAACTCCATCGCCTCGTCCTTTGAAGAAGGTGATCAAAAAGGCTGCGCCGCAGCGCAACTTAAATTCAATTCAGACATAATGTGGTGCTCAGTTTAGATTATGTACAAACAGCCAAGGATATTGAATTGCAATAATTATGAAATAATTCATTTTTAACAAGTATTTCACTGAGAGAAAGTGAGTAAGGAAGAAAAACCAAGGGCTGGATAATAATAGAGTAGATAATTAAACTCTTCTTTGTTGGCGGTGTGCAGAATATAGCAGTATTGTAGCGGCAAAGATCCTTAACTACCCGCATGTCTGCGTCAGGCCGGCTTAAAGGTCAGGCTATTGTGTGAAATTAGCAAAGACAGAAAGGTCATTGAGATTGTTTCTGCCTAATAGATAAGACCTAAGGCCTTAATGGGCTCATGTTTTGCCTTTTTATCTGCAGAGGATAATGCAGAAGAGCTAGCCCTTTTGTTTCCAATGAACCGCCTCGTGCAAACACACACACGCAAACACGCACACCAGGAAGAAGATTTCCTCATGAAGCAACAAGCGTAGAAATCAAATAATATGTAGTTTTCCTATAATGTTTAATGGAAAAAAAATTAAGACAAATTATTGAATATCAGCTCTGTGTATTGTATCTGCATGTATTTCAGAAGATTCTGAACCAGTTTTAATACTTCATTATTTTTAGACAACATTTTAATGACAACATAGAGAAACAGAAAGTAATGGCATAGTTATTATAGGATTATTTTACCTTTAAATTTTGTAATAGTCCCTTGAAAAAATGTTACATTTGACCACAAATCTTATTTGTGGTCAGACCTACAGATGTAGATTTGTCGTTCTCACACACGTACACAAATCTGTAAGAACTACAAATGTTTAACTTTAATTAAGCTGTATTTATTTTAGAAAATATCTCAGTAAGTTTACTTAAGTTAGCAAAAACAAAAATACCTGGAGAGTAAAAGGATTACGTTAGCCTTGTAAGACACTACAACAAATTTCTGTTTTGCACTTGGCTTCACATTTATTTCTTCCATATGTAATTATTATATTTAATCTAAGAGCCAAAGAAAGCATATGTCTTTATGAAGCAACCTCATAAAATATATAAAGGGTTGCTAAATAGAGGAGGCAAAATGTGTTAAGCATGAGTTTACATGCTGTTTTTCTCCAGTTTGGAATTTTTTTTTTTAATTTTATTTTTTTTACAAAATGAAAGAGTAAACGGTTGACTGGACCTGATCTGCTTGGGTTGGCCTTCTTGTGCCATACAGGAAAACCAGTATGTGGTCTTCCTGTATGGCACAGGGGGATTTATTGTCATAAGTGTTGTAGACCATTTCTGAATGAGACCAAAGCAGTGACCTCTTAAAAGTAACCTCAGTCCATCCTGAGTGTGTACTTAGCATGTCCACTTGTGATCACATCACTCTGACAGCATGTTAGAATAGTAGCACTCTTTATTCAACTGCAGCAGAAAACATGATATAAGATGTAATAGCAAACGTCTCTCAGCAACTCTGCACAAGACATACATCGAATGCTCATCCTGTGAGTTTTGACTGAATATGTCTGAAAATCCAAGAATCTCTTTCCCTACCTTCATTATTTATACAAAAACAAACAAACAAACAAAAAAAAAACGTTTCACCACCAGAAGACTCTTACTGCAGGGTTAATCCATGGATTAATGCTAGTGTAATACAGGTATATTTAGGAATTTGTTGCAGTTACCATTAATCCTCTTATCTAAAACATCAGACAAATTGCGTAGCTGCTCTGCTGTGAACATGCCTACGTCTCCTTGGAGACATGATCTATAAGGATTTGTCTGATTAACAGTGGAAACCGCAAGTTGATGCAATACATTTGCATTCTTTTCATCATCTTATTATTATTATTATTATAATTTTTTGGATGAAACCTTCACATATATACTCCTGATCAAAATTTTAAGACTGGTTGAAAAATGGCAAGAAATCAATTTTTATTATTTAGGTTTGATTTATGATCAAACTCCTGACCTTCTGGTGTTTTTGTAGTTTTTCCTTTGTATTGTTTTGCAAATACTTGGTACATAATTTGGATAAAGTTCAAAGGTATTTAAAAAATATATTTATATGATAGAAACTGTGAAGGTTCCTGCATCTTTCCTCCATGTTAGTATTTATTTAAATGTTTTCACACAATACATTCATAATTTCACTGTTTTTGATGGTGGATTTTGCATTGGGTTGTTTACTAATTTAGTAAACACCTTATGTTTATTTAGATCATTAACTATTTTGTTTTGCTGAGTTTGAAGGAATGACTGGGGGAAGATGATTGGTTGTAAGGCAAACCAGGAAGTGGAACAATCCACCAGGCTGCTGGAAGCAGGGGGACTTGATGGTGAAGATTCTTCCTCTCTCCATGAATGGAACAATTGCTAAAACATTTTTGGTGTTAGGTTATTTTGTCTTTATAGTTGTGTTAAAGTCAAAATGTTTTAGATTAAATTAGTTATTTATGTTTATGCATTACCCATGCGACAGACTGGTGACCTGTCCAGGGTGACCCCGCCTCTCACCTGGTATGTGGCTGGAGATAGGCACCAGCAGCCCTCCTGACCCCACTAAGGGACAAGGGTGTAATGAAAATGGATGGATGGATGGATGGATGTTTATGCATTGTTTGTCTTTGTCTCGTCTCCCACCCCTCCTCGTTTGTGTAGGCTAGCCTTTGTGTATAAATTCCCCTGTGTGTTCATTGTGTGAGGTCAGTTTTTGGTTTGTTATCCTGAGTTAGGTATGCCTTAGTTGATTTCTCTTGGGCCCATTTTGCTATATTTTTGAGATTTGTTGTTGAAAGCCTTTTGTAAAGACTTTTTTGAAAAATAAATAGAAAATATTTTTTTATTTTTGTCCTTGTGCCTTACTGGTCGGACCGTAACACACACAAAAAAAGAAAAACAAATTTGTGCGCATTTTTCCCTTAAAGTGCAAATGTCCACCAGGGACTGAATGCTTTCTTTCACTTCTTCCGCTGCCATTGCTAAAACTACAGGCAGGCTACTATTATAAAACGGTGCAGAAAAATGACGTTATCGTTCACAACTCCTCCTTCAACGGGAGACGTTGAAGGAGGAATAGCTCAATGGGAGAAATCCCGGGCTGAGCACTGAATGGAGATGAGTATCACGTGGAATTGGATAAGAAAGGTTATGGCCAGTCTATGTTTTTCCTGTTTCCTCTAAAATATGCCTGAAATTTTCTAATTGTGCCTTGTCAGACTTTGTTCTTATGCTCCTAATTATTATGGTATTGTCAGTTTTAAGTATTGTGAAAACACACAAAAAAAACCTTCTTCATTAAGAGATGAAAAGTAAAAACATTCAGTTAAAATGGCAAAAAAAGTTGTTTCTATTATTTCTTGAACCATACTCCTAAGGAAGGATTAGAAAAATAGCAAATTTGTTGTTAATTAGTTTGCCTTATAATCCTTTGATCCTTTCCTATTTTCTTTTTCTTGCTGATCCCTCAAAAATAACAATAATCTGTCTAATATGACTTTTTAAAGTCATCAAGACAAAACTCCCAGATGAGGCAGACTACAGCAATTTAATTGGAGCTTGGTTGTGATGAACCGGACCCTTTATTTTTCTGTTTGAATATGCTTTTAATGTCTTATTTCTCCAGCAGTGTATTGAAGCCCAGCAGAGAACATAGCTGTCTTGGCAGCTTCCAGCTGGAACAAAGCTGTAGCACGAAACTCGGATAAAGGCGTGCTGTAGCTGAAGCAAAGCGCTCAGGAAAGGCTCCTTAAATAAATGATGGTAAACCTATGTAAACATACACCTATCTGCCCTTGACTAGGCACCACCATCCTGTACTGTCCACAGATATACATCAGTGCACCGGAGGCTATTTTAGCTTCCTTAATTAAAACGACCATCGCTTCTCCAATTTCAGCCCATTAAGGAGCTGTAAATCTAGCAAGCAGCTCTGACAAACAGCAATTTACACACACAATGATGTAACCCGCCTTTACTGGCCTTGCAGCCTAATCAACCTTCATGAATAAATCAGACAGTCAAGGGGTGGACCTAGGGTGGAGGGCGTAGTGTTGTGTAAGCATAATTGAATCGACATGAATTCCCCTTTTTTTCTTTTCTTGCATGGATTTTGTAATTTGAAGTTGCATAGCAGGTGGTAATGGAGGCTTATGTATCAGCCTGAAAGGATCATATTCATGCATATGTGCAACTTTTGCAAAGTTCCATTTGTCTGACAGCGGGCCTCGTACTTGACTGAAGAGTGGTGCACAAAAGAGTGTAAGGTTTTCTGGTTCTGGTCTACAAAACAAGATTTTTGGTGTTTTGTAACATGCTAAGTTATAGGGGAGACTGGCCATTTCTGTGCCACAGTATTTTATTAGGGGTAGTATAAGAATAGTATATCATTTACAAACATGTTTGTGCTTCTGAACTCTGGGACTAATATATGCAGTTCTGGTAAGTGATAAGTTCACATTTACTCATTGGCAAGAATCTTGTTTTAGTTTAATACTGGTTGAACATTTTAATTATTCCTATTGGGATTGCTAAAATTGATTGATTTTAATGTTATGGACTGATCTATTGCATAATTTGTCAATAAGGTTAACACTGGGACATTTAAAGGGATCAAGTCTGCTGGAATTCTAGTTTCAGCTGGTTAGCTGTTAATTTGAGGTGAAATGGAAGAACTTTGACATGGTTCCATGTCTTTCAATATTCCACTCATTCTGAGCCATGAGCTGGTATATCTGGAAGTGATGAAAACACTTTAAGCATCACCATACTTGAAATTTGGGTCTTTATATTTTTAAAAAAGTACTTTAATTTGGTCAAAGAGATTGATCTTTGTCACAATTTTCAGCCACCTTGAAGGAGTACTTCTTGTTTCTTAAACACCCTCACAGTCTTTGTTGATGTAAATCTCACTTGTCTGTGGACAGTGACACGGGTGTTACGGCAGGTTCCAGTTTTGATGGGCTTGAGTCTTGGTAAAATTGGCATGGCTTACCAAAGATGAAGCACTGTTTTGTTGTGAGCTGGCTAGATAATTGGGAATTTATAATTAATTTAAATTCATTTTTCGAGTGTATTGAAGACACGCTGTTTTAAACTCTGCTTTTAATTATCAGTACATTGGTACATTTCTGTCATCATTTCTGCCCGTCATAAAAAATTGATGAAGGTGTAAAACTATAAACCATCTTATACTTCTGTGTGTAATATGATCAATGTTTTATTATGGTGACAATCATACATCTCAAAAGACATAAAATGAGTTCTGTGTTTAAAGGTTTTCTTTGTCTTAGAAAACAATAGCAGCACAGTTGTTAATATATGCCAGACTGTAAGCTATTTTTGCTGTGTGACATTGTGACTGTTGGGCCTCATCAAGTTTGGTAAAGTAAAATCATTCATCATTGTGCTTTGGGCTGTTCTCGGGCAAAAAAGTGGATAGGCGTGGCTTTTGTCATTACAAACATCTATCACACTTCCCATCGTAGAGTGTAGCTGCAGCCATCTATCATGGTGAACCCAGAAGTCCAAATACCCAGAGATGTCATGATTAATGAATGATATGCCCGTCAAGTTTAGGATGTATATATATATTGTTTTAACTTGATTCATAGAGATGTGTGTGCCTTTGTGCCTGTGAATCTGTGCTTCCCGTTAAGATGAAAAGGCACCATGTTGGATATCAGCCGTGTGTGTGTGTGTGTGTGTAGCGGGGGTTCACTGAACAGCTATCGACCAGCAAAGGCTTTGAGTGAATGCAATTCATTATAAT